>JAWPHD010026333.1:0-13430 GCA_037043455.1 Cyrtodaria siliqua | reverse complement strand
TCGACTTTACTGTAGTTTTATTTTGTCAGTGTTGATTCCCTATTCGACTTGGATGTAGTTGTTGTTGTTTAATATGTTGATCCTGTTGATGTTTCATTCATATCGGCTTTACTATTGTTTTATTGTGTCAGATATGATTCCCCATTCGACTTTGGTGTAGTTGTTGTTGTTTCATTCATATCGACTTTACTGTTGTTTAATTGTATCAGTATTGATTCCCTATTCAATTTGGGTGTAGTTGTTGTTGTTTACTATGTTGATCCTGTTGTTGCTGTTTCAGTCATATCGACTTTACTGTTGTTTTATTGTTGTCAGAGTTGGTTCCTATTCAACGTGGGAGTAGTTGTTGTTTAATATGTTGATCCTGTTGTTGATGTTTCAGTCATATCGACTTTACCGTTGTTTTATTGTGTCAGTGTTGATTCCCTATTCAATTTGGGTGTAGTTGTTGTTGTTTACTATGTTGATCCTGTTGTTGATGTTTCAGTCATATCGACTTTATTGTTGTTTTATTGTGTCAGTGTTGATTCCCCATTCGACTTTGGTGTGTTTGTTGTTTAATATGTTGATCTTGTTGATGTTTCAGTCATATCGACTTTACTGTTGTTTTATTTTTGTCAGTCTGGATTCCCTATTCGACTTGGGTGTAGTTGTTGCTGTTTAATATGTTGATCCTGTTGATATTTTAGTCATATCGACTTTACTGTTGTTTTATTGTTTTCAGTGTTTGATTCCCTATTCGAATTGGGTGTAGTTGTTGTTGTTTAATATGTTGATCTTGTTGATGTTTCATTCATATCGACTTTACTATTGTTTTACTGTTGTCGGTGTTGATTCCCTATTCGACTTGGGTGTGTTTGTTGTTTAATATGTTTATTGTGTTGTTGATGTTTCAGTCATATTGACTTTACTGTTGTTTTATTGCTGTCAGTGTGGATTCCCTATTCGACTTGGGTGTAGTTGATGTTGTTTAATATGTTGATCCTGTTGTTGATGTTTCAGTCATATCGACTTTACTGTTGTTTTATTGTTGTCAGTGTTGATTCCCTATTCGAATTGTGTGTAGTTGTTGTTGTTTAATATGTTGGTCCTGCTGTTGATGTTTCAGTCATATCGACTTTATTGTTGTTTTATTGTGTCAGTGTTGATTCCCCATTCGACTTTGGTGTGTTTGTTGTTTAATATGTTGATCTTGTTGATGTTTCATTCATATCGACTTTACTATTGTTTTATTGTTGTCGGTGTTGATTCCCTATTCGACTTGCGTGTGTTTGTTGTTTAATATGTTTATTCTGTTGTTGATGTTTCAGTCATATCGACTTTACTGTTGTTTTATTGTTGTCAGTGTGGATTCCCTATTCGACTTGGGTGTAGTTGTTGTTATTTAATATGTTGATCTTGTTGTTGTTTCATTCATATCGACTATACTGTTGTTTTATTTTGTCAGTGTTGATTCCCTATTCAATTTGGGTGTAGTTGTTGTTGTTTACTATGTTGATCCTGTTGATGATGTTTCAGTCATATCGACTTTACTGTTGTTTTATTGTTGTCAGTGTTGATTCCCTATTCAACTTGGGAGTAGTTTTTGTTTAATATGTTGATCCTGTTGTTGATGTTTCAGTCATATCGACTTTACTGTTGTTTTATTGTTGTCAGTGTGGATTCCCTATTCGACTTGGGTGTAGTTGTTATTGTTTAATATGTTGATCCTGTTGATGTTTCATTCATATCGACTTTACTTTTGTTTTATTGTTGTCAGTGTTGATTCCCTATTCGACTTGGGTGTAGTTGTTGTTGTTTAATATGTTGATCCTGTTGTTGATGTTTCAGTCATATCGACTTTACTGTTGTTTTATTGTTGTCAGTGTGGATTCCCTATTCGACTTGGGTGTAGTTGTTATTGTTTAATATGTTGATCTTGTTGATGTTTCATTCATATCGACTTTACTATTGTTTTATTGTTGTCGGTGTTGATTCCCTATTCGACTTGGCTGTGTTTGTTGTTTTAATATGTTTATCCTGTTGTTGATGTTTCAGTCATATCGACTTTACTGTTGTTTTATTTTTGTCAGTCTGGATTCCCTATTCGACTTGGGTGTAGTTGTTGCTGTTTAATATGTTGATCCTGTTGATATTTTAGTCATATCGACTTTACTGTTGTATTATTGTTGTCAGTGTGGATTCCCTATTCGACTTGGATGTAGTTGTTGTTGTATAATATGTTGATCCTGCTGTTGTTTCATTCATATCGACTTTACTATTGTTTTATTGTTGTCAATGTTTAATCCCTATTCGACTTGGGTGTAGTTGTTGTTGTTTAATATGTTGATCCTCTTGATGTTTCATTCATATTGGTTTTACTGTTGTTTTATTGTGTCAGTGTTTATTCCCTATTCGACTTGGGTGTAGTTGTTGTTATTTAATATGTTGATCTTGTTGTTGTTTCATTCATATCGACTTTACTGTTGTTTTATTGTGTCAGTGTTGATTCCCTATTCGATTTGGGTGTAGTTGTTGTTGTTTAATATGTTGATGCTGTTGGTGTTTCAGTCCTATCTATTTTACTGTTGTTTTATTGTTGTTAGTGTTGATTCCCATTTCGACGTGGGTGTAGTTGTTGTTTAATATGTTTATCCTGTTGATGTTTCAGTCATATCGACTTTACTGTTGTTTTATTGTGTCAGTATTGATTCCCTACTCGACTTGGTTGTAGTTGTTGTTGTTTAATATGTTGGTCCTGCTGTTGATGTTTCAGTCTTATCGACTTTACTGTTGTTTTATTGTTGTCAGTGTTGATTCCCTATTTGACTTGGGTTTAGTTGATGTTGTTTAATATGTTGATCCTGTTGTTGATGTTTCAGTCATATCGACTTTACTGTTGTTTTATTGTTGTCAGTGTGGATTCCCTATTTGACTTGGGTGTAGTTGTTGTTGTTTAATATGTTGATCTTCTTGATGTTTCATACATATCGACTTTACTGTTGTTTTATTGTGTCACTGTTGATTCCCTATTTGATTTGGGTGTAGTTGTTGTTGTTTAATATATTGATCGTGTTGTTGATGTTTCAGTCATATCGACTTTACGGTTGTTTAATTGTTGTAAGTGTTGATTCCTTATTCGACTTCGGTGTATTTGTTGTTGTTTAATATGTTGATCCTGTTGATGCTTGATTCATATCGACTTTACTGTTGTTTTGTTGAAGTCAGTGTTGATTCCCTATTCGAATTGGGTGTAGTTGTTGTTGTTTAATATGTTGGTCCTGCTGTTGATGTGTCATTCATATCGTCTTTATTGTTGTTTTATTGTGTCAGTGTTGATTCCCCATTCGACTTTGGTGTAGTTGTTGTTGTTGTTTAATATGTTGATCGTGTTGATGTTTCAGTCATATCGACTTGACTGTTGTTTTATTGTTGTCAGTGTTGATTCCCTATTCGACTTGGGTGTAGTTGTTGTTGTTTAATATGTTGATCCTGTTGTTGATGTTTCAGTCATATCGACTTTACTGTTGTTTTATTGTTGTCAGTGTGGATTCCCTATTTGACTTGGGTGTAGTTGTTGTTGTTTAATATGTTGATCCTGTTGATGTTTCAGTCATATCGACTTTACTGTTGTTTTATTGTGTCAGTATTGATTCCCTACTCGACTTGGTTGTAGTTGTTGTTGTTTAATATGTTTATCTTGTTGATGTTTCATACATATCGACTTTACTGTTGTTTTATTGTGTGTGTGTTGATTCCCTATTCGACTTGGGTGTAGTTGTTGTTGTTTAATATGCTGATCCTGTTGATGTTTCGGTCATATTGACTTTACTGTTGTTTTATTGTTGTTAGTGTTGGTTCCCTATTCGACTTGGGCGTAGTTGTTGTTGTTTAATATGTTGATTTTGTTGATGTTTCATTCATATCGACTTTACTGTTGTTTTATTGTTGTTAGTGTTGATTCCCTATTCGACTTCGGTGTATTGTTGTTGTTTAATATGTTGATCCTGTTGATGTTTCATTCTCATCGCCTTTACTGTTGTTTTATTGTGTCAGTGTTGATTCCCTATTCGACTTGGGTGTAGTTGTTGTTGTTTAATATGTTGATCCTGTTGACGTTTCATTCATATCGACTTTACTATTGTTTTATTGTTGTCAGTGTTGATTCCCTATTCGTAGTTGTTATTTAATATGTTGATCCTGGTGTTGATGTTTCAGTCATATCGACTTTACTGTTGTTTTATTGTTGTCAGTGTGGATTCCCTATTCGACTTGGGTGTAGTTATTGTTGTTTAATATGTTGATCCTGTTGATGTTTCATTCATATCGCTTTTACTGTTGTTTTAATGTGTCAGTGTTGATTCCCTATTCGACTTGGGTGTAGTTTTTGTTGTTTAATATGTTGATCCTGTTGTTGATGTTTCAGTCATATCGACTTTATTGTTGTTTTATTGTTGTCAGTGTTGATTCCCTATTAAACTTC
Source organism: Cyrtodaria siliqua (assembly GCA_037043455.1). NCBI lineage: Eukaryota > Metazoa > Mollusca > Bivalvia > Adapedonta > Hiatellidae > Cyrtodaria > Cyrtodaria siliqua. The sequence goes on along the minus strand of JAWPHD010026333.1, from coordinate 8,968 downwards.
GGTGTGATTGTTGTTGTTTAATATGTTGATCCTGTTGATGTTTCATTCATATCGCCTTTATTGTTGTTTTATTGTGTCGATGTTGATTCCCTATTCGACTTGCATGTAGTTGTTGTTGTTTGATATGTTGATCTTGTTGTTGTTTCATTCATATCGACTTTACTATTGTTTTATTGTTGTCGGTGTTGATTCCCTATTCGACTTGCGTGTGTTTGTTGTTTAATATGTTTATTCTGTTGTTGATGTTTCAGTCATATCGACTTTACTGTTGTTTTATTGTTGTCAGTGTGGATTCCCTATTCGACTTGGGTGTAGTTGTTGTTATTTAATATGTTGATCTTGTTGTTGTTTCATTCATATCGACTATACTGTTGTTTTATTTTGTCAGTGTTGATTCCCTATTCAATTTGGGTGTAGTTGTTGTTGTTTACTATGTTGATCCTGTTGATGATGTTTCAGTCATATCGACTTTACTGTTGTTTTATTGTTGTCAGTGTTGATTCCCTATTCAACTTGGGAGTAGTTTTTGTTTAATATGTTGATCCTGTTGTTGATGTTTCAGTCATATCGACTTTACTGTTGTTTTATTGTTGTCAGTGTGGATTCCCTATTCGACTTGGGTGTAGTTGTTATTGTTTAATATGTTGATCTTGTTGATGTTTCATTCATATCGACTTTACTATTGTTTTATTGTTGTCGGTGTTGATTCCCTATTCGACTTGGCTGTGTTTGTTGTTTTAATATGTTTATCCTGTTGTTGATGTTTAAGTCATATCGACTTTACTGTTGTTTTATTTTTGTCAGTCTGGATTCCCTATTCGACTTGGGTGTAGTTGTTGCTGTTTAATATGTTGATCCTGTTGATATTTTAGTCATATCGACTTTACTGTTGTATTATTGTTGTCAGTGTGGATTCCCTATTCGACTTGGATGTAGTTGTTGTTGTATAATATGTTGATCCTGCTGTTGTTTCATTCATATCGACTTTACTATTGTTTTATTGTTGTCAATGTTTAATCCCTATTCGACTTGGGTGTAGTTGTTGTTGTTTAATATGTTGATCCTCTTAATGTTTCATTCATATTGGTTTTACTGTTGTTTTATTGTGTCAGTGTTTATTCCCTATTCGACTTGGGTGTAGTTGTTGTTATTTAATATGTTGATCTTGTTGTTGTTTCATTCATATCGACTTTACTGTTGTTTTATTGTGTCAGTGTTGATTCCCTATTCGATTTGGGTGTAGTTGTTGTTGTTTAATATGTTGATGCTGTTGGTGTTTCAGTCCTATCTATTTTACTGTTGTTTTATTGTTGTTAGTGTTGATTCCCATTTCGACGTGGGTGTAGTTGTTGGTGTTTAATATGTTGGTCCTGTTGATGTTTCATTCATATCGACTTTACTGTTGTTTTATTGTTTTCAGTGTTTGATTCCCTATTCGAATTGGGTGTAGTTGTTGTTGTTTAATATGTTGATCTTGTTGATGTTTCATTCATATCGACTTTACTATTGTTTTACTGTTGTCGGTGTTGATTCCCTATTCGACTTGGGTGTGTTTGTTGTTTAATATGTTTATTGTGTTGTTGATGTTTCAGTCATATTGACTTTACTGTTGTTTTATTGCTGTCAGTGTGGATTCCCTATTCGACTTTTGTGTAGTTGATGTTGTTTAATATGTTGATCCTGTTGTTGATGTTTCAGTCATATCGACTTTACTGTTGTTTTATTGTTGTCAGTGTTGATTCCCTATTCGAATTGTGTGTAGTTGTTGTTGTTTAATATGTTGGTCCTGCTGTTGATGTTTCAGTCATATCGACTTTATTGTTGTTTTATTGTGTCAGTGTTGATTCCCCATTCGACTTTGGTGTGTTTGTTGTTTAATATGTTGATCTTGTTGATGTTTCATTCATATCGACTTTACTATTGTTTTATTGTTGTCGGTGTTGATTCCCTATTCGACTTGCGTGTGTTTGTTGTTTAATATGTTTATTCTGTTGTTGATGTTTCAGTCATATCGACTTTACTGTTGTTTTATTGTTGTCAGTGTGGATTCCCTATTCGACTTGGGTGTAGTTGTTGTTATTTAATATGTTGATCTTGTTGTTGTTTCATTCATATCGACTATACTGATGTTTTATTTTGTCAGTGTTGATTCCCTATTCAATTTGGGTGTAGTTGTTGTTGTTTACTATGTTGATCCTGTTGATGATGTTTCAGTCATATCGACTTTACTGTTGTTTTATTGTTGTCAGTGTTGATTCCCTATTCAACTTGGGAGTAGTTTTTGTTTAATATGTTGATCCTGTTGTTGATGTTTCAGTCATATCGACTTTACTGTTGTTTTATTGTTGTCAGTGTGGATTCCCTATTCGACTTGGGTGTAGTTGTTATTGTTTAATATGTTGATCCTGTTGATGTTTCATTCATATCGACTTTACTTTTGTTTTATTGTTGTCAGTGTTGATTCCCTATTCGACTTGGGTGTAGTTGTTGTTGTTTAATATGTTGATCCTGTTGTTGATGTTTCAGTCATATCGACTTTACTGTTGTTTTATTGTTGTCAGTGTGGATTCCCTATTCGACTTGGGTGTAGTTGTTATTGTTTAATATGTTGATCTTGTTGATGTTTCATTCATATCGACTTTACTATTGTTTTATTGTTGTCGGTGTTGATTCCCTATTCGACTTGGCTGTGTTTGTTGTTTTAATATGTTTATCCTGTTGTTGATGTTTCAGTCATATCGACTTTACTGTTGTTTTATTTTTGTCAGTCTGGATTCCCTATTCGACTTGGGTGTAGTTGTTGCTGTTTAATATGTTGATCCTGTTGATATTTTAGTCATATCGACTTTACTGTTGTATTATTGTTGTCAGTGTGGATTCCCTATTCGACTTGGATGTAGTTGTTGTTGTATAATATGTTGATCCTGCTGTTGTTTCATTCATATCGACTTTACTATTGTTTTATTGTTGTCAATGTTTAATCCCTATTCGACTTGGGTGTAGTTGTTGTTGTTTAATATGTTGATCCTCTTGATGTTTCATTCATATTGGTTTTACTGTTGTTTTATTGTGTCAGTGTTTATTCCCTATTCGACTTGGGTGTAGTTGTTGTTATTTAATATGTTGATCTTGTTGTTGTTTCATTCATATCGACTTTACTGTTGTTTTATTGTGTCAGTGTTGATTCCCTATTCGATTTGGGTGTAGTTGTTGTTGTTTAATATGTTGATGCTGTTGGTGTTTCCGTCCTATCTATTTTACTGTTGTTTTATTGTTGTTAGTGTTGATTCCCATTTCGACGTGGGTGTAGTTGTTGTTTAATATGTTTATCCTGTTGATGTTTCAGTCATATCGACTTTACTGTTGTTTTATTGTGTCAGTATTGATTCCCTACTCGACTTTGTTGTAGTTGTTGTTGTTTAATATGTTGGTCCTGCTGTTGATGTTTCAGTCATATCGACTTTACTGTTGTTTTATTGTTGTCAGTGTTGATTCCCTATTTGACTTTGGTTTAGTTGATGTTGTTTAATATGTTGATCCTGTTGTTGATGTTTCAGTCATATCGACTTTACTGTTGTTTTATTGTTGTCAGTGTGGATTCCCTATTTGACTTGGGTGTAGTTGTTGTTGTTTAATATGTTGATCTTCTTGATGTTTCATACATATCGACTTTACTGTTGTTTTATTGTGTCACTGTTGATTCCCTATGTGATTTGGGTGTAGTTGTTGTTGTTTAATATATTGATCGTGTTGTTGATGTTTCAGTCATATCGACTTTACGGTTGTTTAATTGTTGTTAGTGTTGATTCCTTATTCGACTTCGGTGTATTTGTTGTTGTTTAATATGTTGATCCTGTTGATGCTTGATTCATATCGACTTTACTGTTGTTTTGTTGAAGTCAGTGTTGATTCCCTATTCGAATTGGGTGTAGTTCTTGTTGTTTAATATGTTGGTCCTGCTGTTGATGTGTCATTCATATCGTCTTTATTGTTGTTTTATTGTGTCAGTGTGGATTCCCTATTTGACTTGGGTGTAGTTGTTGTTGTTTAATATGTTGATCCTGTTGATGTTTCAGTCATATCGACTTTACTGTTGTTTTATTGTGTCAGTATTGATTCCCTACTCGACTTGGTTGTAGTTGTTGTTGTTTAATATGTTGATCTTGTTGATGTTTCATACATATCGACTTTACTGTTGTTTTATTGTGTGTGTGTTGATTCCCTATTCGACTTGGGTGTAGTTGTTGTTGTTTAATATGCTGATCCTGTTGATGTTTCGGTCATATTGACTTTACTGTTGTTTTATTGTGTCACTGTTGATTCCCTATGTGATTTGGGTGTAGTTGTTGTTGTTTAATATATTGATCGTGTTGTTGATGTTTCAGTCATATCGACTTTACGGTTGTTTAATTGTTGTTAGTGTTGATTCCTTATTCGACTTGCGTGTATTTGTTGTTGTTTAAAAGGTTGATCGTGTTGATGTTTCAGTCATATCGACTTGACTGTTGTTTTATTGTTGTCAGTGTTGATTCCCTATTCGACTTGGGTGTAGTTGTTGTTGTTTAATATGTTGATCCTGTTGTTGATGTTTCAGTCATATCGACTTTACTGTTGTTTTATTGTTGTCAGTGTGGATTCCCTATTTGACTTGGGTGTAGTTGTTGTTGTTTAATATGTTGATCCTGTTGATGTTTCAGTCATATCGACTTTACTGTTGTTTTATTGTGTCAGTATTGATTCCCTACTCGACTTGGTTGTAGTTGTTGTTGTTTAATATGTTGATCTTGTTGATGTTTCATACATATCGACTTTACTGTTGTTTTATTGTGTGTGTGTTGATTCCCTATTCGACTTGGGTGTAGTTGTTGTTGTTTAATATGCTGATCCTGTTGATGTTTCGGTCATATTGACTTTACTGTTGTTTTATTGTTGTTAGTGTTGGTTCCCTATTCGACTTGGGCGTAGTTGTTGTTGTTTAATATGTTGATTTTGTTGATGTTTCATTCATATCGACTTTACTGTTGTTTTATTGTTGTTAGTGTTGATTCCCTATTCGACTTCGGTGTATTGTTGTTGTTTAATATGTTGATCCTGTTGATGTTTCATTCTCATCGCCTTTACTGTTGTTTTATTGTGTCAGTGTTGATTCCCTATTCGACTTGGGTGTAGTTGTTGTTGTTTAATATGTTGATCCTGTTGACGTTTCATTCATATCGACTTTACTATTGTTTTATTGTTGTCAGTGTTGATTCCCTATTCGTAGTTGTTATTTAATATGTTGATCCTGGTGTTGATGTTTCAGTCATATCGACTTTACTGTTGTTTTATTGTTGTCAGTGTGGATTCCCTATTCGACTTGGGTGTAGTTATTGTTGTTTAATATGTTGATCCTGTTGATGTTTCATTCATATCGCTTTTACTGTTGTTTTAATGTGTCAGTGTTGATTCCCTATTCGACTTGGGTGTAGTTTTTGTTGTTTAATATGTTGATCCTGTTGTTGATGTTTCAGTCATATCGACTTTATTGTTGTTTTATTGTTGTCAGTGTTGATTCCCTATTAAACTTCGGTGTGATTGTTGTTGTTTAATATGTTGATCCTGTTGATGTTTCATTCATATCGCCTTTATTGTTGTTTTATTGTGTCGATGTTGATTCCCTATTCGACTTGCATGTAGTTGTTGTTGTTTGATATGTTGATCTTGTTGTTGTTTCATTCATATCGACTTTACTATTGTTTTATTGTTGTCGGTGTTGATTCCCTATTCGACTTGCGTGTGTTTGTTGTTTAATATGTTTATTCTGTTGTTGATGTTTCAGTCATATCGACTTTACTGTTGTTTTATTGTTGTCAGTGTGGATTCCCTATTCGACTTGGGTGTAGTTGTTGTTATTTAATATGTTGATCTTGTTGTTGTTTCATTCATATCGACTATACTGTTGTTTTATTTTGTCAGTGTTGATTCCCTATTCAATTTGGGTGTAGTTGTTGTTGTTTACTATGTTGATCCTGTTGATGATGTTTCAGTCATATCGACTTTACTGTTGTTTTATTGTTGTCAGTGTTGATTCCCTATTCAACTTGGGAGTAGGTTTTGTTTAATATGTTGATCCTGTTGTTGATGTTTCAGTCATATCGACTTTACTGTTGTTTTATTGTTGTCAGTGTGGATTCCCTATTCGACTTGGGTGTAGTTGTTATTGTTTAATATGTTGATCCTGTTGATGTTTCATTCATATCGACTTTACTTTTGTTTTATTGTTGTCAGTGTTGATTCCCTATTCGACTTGGGTGTAGTTGTTGTTGTTTAATATGTTGATCCTGTTGTTGATGTTTCAGTCATATCGACTTTACTGTTGTTTTATTGTTGTCAGTGTGGATTCCCTATTCGACTTGGGTGTAGTTGTTATTGTTTAATATGTTGATCTTGTTGATGTTTCATTCATATCGACTTTACTATTGTTTTATTGTTGTCGGTGTTGATTCCCTATTCGACTTGGCTGTGTTTGTTGTTTTAATATGTTTATCCTGTTGTTGATGTTTCAGTCATATCGACTTTACTGTTGTTTTATTTTTGTCAGTCTGGATTCCCTATTCGACTTGGGTGTAGTTGTTGCTGTTTAATATGTTGATCCTGTTGATATTTTAGTCATATCGACTTTACTGTTGTATTATTGTTGTCAGTGTGGATTCCCTATTCGACTTGGATGTAGTTGTTGTTGTATAATATGTTGATCCTGCTGTTGTTTCATTCATATCGACTTTACTATTGTTTTATTGTTGTCAATGTTTAATCCCTATTCGCCTTGGGTGTAGTTGTTGTTGTTTAATATGTTGAACCTCTTGATGTTTCATTCATATTGGTTTTACTGTTGTTTTATTGTGTCAGTGTTTATTCCCTATTCGACTTGGGTGTAGTTGTTGTTATTTAATATGTTGATCTTGTTGTTGTTTCATTCATATCGACTTTACTGTTGTTTTATTGTGTCAGTGTTGATTCCCTATTCGATTTGGGTGTAGTTGTTGTTGTTTAATATGTTGATGCTGTTGGTGTTTCAGTCCTATCTATTTTACTGTTGTTTTATTGTTGTTAGTGTTGATTCCCATTTCGACGTGGGTGTAGTTGTTGGTGTTTAATATGTTGGTCCTGTTGATGTTTCATTCATATCGACTTTACTGTTGTTTTATTGTTTTCAGTGTTTGATTCCCTATTCGAATTGGGTGTAGTTGTTGTTGTTTAATATGTTGATCTTGTTGATGTTTCATTCATATCGACTTTACTATTGTTTTACTGTTGTCGGTGTTGATTCCCTATTCGACTTGGGTGTGTTTGTTGTTTAATATGTTTATTGTGTTGTTGATGTTTCAGTCATATTGACTTTACTGTTGTTTTATTGCTGTCAGTGTGGATTCCCTATTCGACTTGGGTGTAGTTGATGTTGTTTAATATGTTGATCCTGTTGTTGATGTTTCAGTCATATCGACTTTACTGTTGTTTTATTGTTGTCAGTGTTGATTCCCTATTCGAATTGTGTGTAGTTGTTGTTGTTTAATATGTTGGTCCTGCTGTTGATGTTTCAGTCATATCGACTTTATTGTTGTTTTATTGTGTCAGTGTTGATTCCCCATTCGACTTTGGTGTGTTTGTTGTTTAATATGTTGATCTTGTTGATGTTTCATTCATATCGACTTTACTATTGTTTTATTGTTGTCGGTGTTGATTCCCTATTCGACTTGCGTGTGTTTGTTGTTTAATATGTTTATTCTGTTGTTGATGTTTCAGTCATATCGACTTTACTGTTGTTTTATTGTTGTCAGTGTGGATTCCCTATTCGACTTGGGTGTAGTTGTTGTTATTTAATATGTTGATCTTGTTGTTGTTTCATTCATATCGACTATACTGTTGTTTTATTTTGTCAGTGTTGATTCCCTATTCAATTTGGGTGTAGTTGTTGTTGTTTACTATGTTGATCCTGTTGATGATGTTTCAGTCATATCGACTTTACTGTTGTTTTATTGTTGTCAGTGTTGATTCCCTATTCAACTTGGGAGTAGTTTTTGTTTAATATGTTGAACCTGTTGTTGATGTTTCAGTCATATCGACTTTACTGTTGTTTTATTGTTGTCAGTGTGGATTCCCTATTCGACTTGGGTGTAGTTGTTATTGTTTAATATGTTGATCCTGTTGATGTTTCATTCATATCGACTTTACTTTTGTTTTATTGTTGTCAGTGTTGATTCCCTATTCGACTTGGGTGTAGTTGTTGTTGTTTAATATGTTGATCCTGTTGTTGATGTTTCAGTCATATCGACTTTACTGTTGTTTTATTGTTGTCAGTGTGGATTCCCTATTCGACTTGGGTGTAGTTGTTATTGTTTAATATGTTGATCTTGTTGATGTTTCATTCATATCGACCTTTACTATTGTTTTATTGTTGTCGGTGTTGATTCCCTATTCGACTTGGCTGTGTTTGTTGTTTTAATATGTTTATCCTGTTGTTGATGTTTCAGTCATATCGACTTTACTGTTGTTTTATTTTTGTCAGTCTGGATTCCCTCTTCGACTTGGGTGTAGTTGTTGCTGTTTAATATGTTGATCCTGTTGATATTTTAGTCATATCGACTTTACTGTTGTATTATTGTTGTCAGTGTGGATTCCCTATTCGACTTGGATGTAGTTGTTGTTGTATAATATGTTGATCCTGCTGTTGTTTCATTCATATCGACTTTACTATTGTTTTATTGTTGTCAATGTTTAATCCCTATTCGACTTGGGTGTAGTTGTTGTTGTTTAATATGTTGATCCTCTTGATGTTTCATTCATATTGGTTTTACTGTTGTTTTATTGTGTCAGTGTTTATTCCCTATTCGACTTGGGTGTAGTTGTTGTTATTTAATATGTTGATCTTGTTGTTGTTTCATTCATATCGACTTTACTGTTGTTTTATTGTGTCAGTTTTGATTCCCTA
>JAWPHD010026332.1:0-13432 GCA_037043455.1 Cyrtodaria siliqua | reverse complement strand
AAAAGTGTTTACATAGGCCAATTTAGCTGAACCAAGACCGCATCACTTTTAAAGTTGATATCATTTTAATCAATGCTCATATGTTTCTTGTTGTGAGGGGCTGCATGGGGGATAGCATACAGAGTAAGAAAACTTAGATCTTCACTATTTTTTTCTCTATTGTTTAACATGCTAAAATAATTCCCCTTAATAATAAAAATATTAACTGCATCTATTGCAACATGTAGTATAACTATTTGTTTACATTTTAATTAATAATGATAATATGCTTGTACTTTGTGCTCATATGAATCTTCATGAATTATTAAGATATATCATTATATTTGTAAGGTATGCGGTGGGATGGTCCTCCCCGACCCATCACACACCTATTTACGGGGAGAATAAACGGGTCACCCAAGTGGTGATCGAAAAAAAAAAAAAAAAAAAAAAAAATACTGAGATATCACAGAATCAAGTATATTGAGATATCATAGAATCAAGAATACTGAGATATCACAGCACCAAGAATACTGAATCAGCATCAAATCAAGAATACTGAGATAGCATCAAATCAAGAATACTGAACTTGCAGCAAACCTATCATCAAATCAAGAATACTGAGATATCATAGAATCAAGCATGTTGAGATATCACAGAATCAAGAATACTGGATCAGCATCATATCAAGAATACTGAACTTGCAGCAAACCTGAGATATCGAGATATCATCAAATCAAGAATACTGAGATATCACATAATCAAGAATACTGGAACAGCATCAAATCAAGAATACTGAGATATCATCAAATCAAGAATACTGAGAGTTCATCAAATCAAGAATATCGAGAAATCATCAAATCAAGAATACCGGAACAGTATCAAATCAAGAATACTGAGATATCATCAAATCAAGAATACCGAGATATCATCAAACAAGAATATCGAGATAGCAGCAAATCAAGAATACTGAAATAGCAGCATATCAAAAAAACTGAGATATCATCAAATCAAGAATACGGAGATATCAAAGAATCAAGAATACTGGAATAGCCTAGATTCTTTGATGTTCCAATATCCTTGATTCTGTGATGGATTCCCTGATATTTCAGTATTCCATGATGGATTCTGTGACGTTCCAATATCCTTGATTCTGTGATGGAGTCTAGACATTTCTATATTTCATGATGGATTCTATGAGGTTCCAATATTATCGATTCTGTGGTATTCCAGTATTCTCGATTTTGTGATGTGGCCAATATTCTCGATTCTGTGATGTTCCAATATTCTTGATTCTGTGATGTTTCAATACTTGATTCTGTGATGTTCCAGTATTCTCGATTCTGGGATGTTTCAATATCATTGATTCTGTGATGTTTCAATATTCTCGATTCTGTGATATCCCAGTATTCATGATTCTGTGATGTTCCAGTATTCCCTGATATTTCAGTATTCATGATTTAATGATATCTCGAGATCTCTGAATTGATGATATCTCAGTATCTCTGATTTGATGATATCTCAGTATCTCTGATTTGCTGCTATTTCAGTAAACATGATTTGATGATATCTTGAGATCTCTGATTTGATGATATCTCGAGATCTCTGATTTGATGATATCTCAGTATTCTTGAATTGATAATATATCAGTATTCCTGATTTGATGATATCTCAGTATTCTTGAATTGATAATATCTCAGTATTCCTGATTTGATGATATCGCAGTACTCCTGATTTGATGATATCTCAGTATTCCTGATTTGATGATATCTCAATATCTCTGGTTTGCTGCAACTTCAGTATTCTTGATTTGATGATATCTCAGTATTCTTGATTTGATGAAATCTCAATATCTCTGGTTTGCTGCTATTTCAATATTCTTGATTTGATGATATATCGGTATTCGTGATTTGATGATATCTCAGTATTCTTGATTTGATGATGTCTCAGTATTCTTGATTTGATGATATCTTAGTATTCTTGATTTGATGTTGTTCCAGTATTCTTAGCATGCTCGATTTGATGATATGACAGTATTCTTGATTTGATGATATCTCTGGTTTGCTGCAAGTTCAGTATTCTTGATTTGATGATATCTCAGTATTCTTGATTTGATGATATCTCAGTATTCTTGATTCTGTGATATCTCCGTATTCTCGATTTGATGATATCTCAATATCTCTGATTTGCTGCTATCTCAATATTTCTGATTTGATGATATCTCCAGATCTCTGATTTGTTGCTATCTCAATATTTCTGATTTGATGGTTTCCCGAGATCTCTGATTTGATGATATCCCGAGATCTCTGATTAGATGATATCTCAGTATTCTTGATTTAATGATATCTCAATATTTCTGATTTGATGATATCTCCAGATCTCTGATTTGATGATATCTCAATATTTCTGATTTGATGATATGTCCAGATCTCTGATTTGATGATATCTCAATATCTCTGATTTGATGATATCTCAATATTTCTGATTTGCTGCTATCTCAATATTTCTGATTTGATGATATCTCAGTATTCTTGATTTGATGATATCTCAATATTTCTGATTTGATGATATCCCGAGTTCTCTGATTTGATAATGTCTCAGTATCTCTGATTTGATGATATCTCAATATTTCTGATTTGATGATATCTCGAGATCTCTGATTCGATGATATCTCCAGATCTCTGATTTGCTGCCATCTCAATATTTCTGATTTGATGATATCTCGAGATCTCTGATTTGATGATATCTCAATATCTCTGATTTGCTGCTGTCTTAATATTTCTGATTTGATGATATCCCAATATCTCTGATTTGATGATATCTCAATATCTCTGATTTGCTGCTGTCTCAGTATTCTTGATTTAATGATATCTCAATATTTCTGATTTGATGATATCTCAATATCTCTGATTTGCTGCTGTCTCAATATTTCTGATTTGATGATGTTCCAGTATTCTTGATTCTGTGATATCTCAATATTCTAAATTCTATGATATCTCAGTATGCTTGATTCTTGATTCGATGCTATCTCAGTATTCTTGATTTGATGTTGTTCCAGTCTTTTTGATTCTGTGATATCTCAGCCTGCTTGATTCTATGATATCTGAGTATTCTTGATTCGATGCTATTTCAGTAGTCTTGATTCTGTGATGGATTCCGTGTTATCTCAACATCTCTGATTTGATGATATCTCAATATCTCTGGTTTGCTGCCATTTCAGTATTCATGGTTTGATAATATATCGAGATCTACTATCCCAGTATTCTTGATTTGAGGATTTCTCAATATCTCTGATTCAATGCTGTCTCGGTATCTCTGATTTGATGATATCTCAGTATTCAGTATTCTTGATTCTGTGATATCTCAGCATGCTTGATTCGATGCTGTTTCAGTATTCTTGATTCTGTGATATCTCAGTATGCTTGATTTGATGCTGTTTCAGTATTCTTGATTCTGTGATATCTCAGTATGCTTGATTCGATGCTGTTTCAGTATTATTGATTCTGTGATATCTCAGTATTCTTGATTTGATGATATCTCAATATCTCTGGTTTGATGATATCTCGATATCTCTGGTTTGCTGCAAGTTTAGTATTCTTGATTTGATGATATCTCAGTATTCTTGATTCTGTGATATCTCAGTATTCTTGATTCTGTGATATCTCAGCATGCTCGATTTGATGATATGACAGTATTCTTGATTTGATGATATCTCTGGTTTGCTGCAAGTTCAGTATTCTTGATTTGATGATATCTCAGTATTCTTGATTTGATGATATCTCAGTATTCTTGATTCTGTGATATCTCCGTATTCTCGATTTGATGATATCTCAATATCTCTGATTTGCTGCTATCTCAATATTTCTGATTTGATGATATCTCCAGATCTCTGATTTGCTGCTATCTCAATATTTCTGATTTGATGGTTTCCCGAGATCTCTGATTTGATGATATCCCGAGATCTCTGATTTGATGATATCTCAATATTTCTGATTTGATGATATCTACAGATCTCTGATTTGATGATATCTCAATATTTCTGATTTGATGATATGTCCAGATCTCTGATTTGATGATATCTCAATATCTCTGATTTGATGATATCTCAATATTTCTGATTTGCTGCTATCTCAATATTTTCTGATTTGATGATATCTTAGTATCTCTGATTTGCTGCTATTTCAGTATCTCTGATTTGATGATATCGCGAGATCTCTGATTTGCTGCTATTTCAGTATTCATGATTTGATGATATCTCGAGATCTCTGATTTGCTGCTATTTCAGTATCTCTGATTTGTTGCTATTTCAGTATCTCTGATTTGATGATATCGCGAGATCTCTGATTTGCTACTATTTCAGTATTCATGATTTGATGATATCTCGAGATCTCTGATTTGCTGCTATTTCAGTATCTCTGATTTGCTGCTATTTCAGTATCTCTGATTTGATGATATCTCGAGATCTCTGATTTGTTGCAACTTCAGTATTCTTGATTTGATGATATCTCGAGATCTCTGATTTGATGATATCTCAGTATTCTTGAATTGGTGATATCTCAGTATTCCTGATTTGATGATATCTCAGTATCCCTGATTTGATGATATCTCAGTATTCTTGATTTGATGCTGTTCCAGTATTCTTGATTATGTGATATCTCAGCATGCTCGATTTGATGATATGACAGTATTCTTGATTTGATGATATCTCTGGTTTGCCGCAAGTTCAGTATTCTTGATTTGATGATATCTCAGTATTGTTGATTTGATGATATCTCAGTATTGTTTATTCTTTGATATCTCCGTATTCTTGATTTGATGATATCTCAGTTTTTTTGATATGCTGCTATTTCAGTATTTTTGATTTGCTGCTATCTCGATATTCTTGGTTTGATGATATCTCGGTATTCTTGATTTGATGATATCTCAGTATTCTTGATTTGATACTGTTCCGGTATTCTTGATTTGATGATTTCTCGATATTCTTGATTTGATGAACTCTCAGTATTCTTGATTAGATGATATCTCAGTATTCTTGATTTGATGCTGTTCCAGTATTCTTGATTATGTGATATCTCAGTATTCTTGATTTGATGATATCTCGATATCTCTGGTTTGCTGCAAGTTCAGTATTCTTGATATGATGCTGATCCAGTATTCTTGATTCTGTGATATCTCAACATGCTTGATTCTATGATATCTCAGTATTCTTGATTTGATGATAGGTTTGCTGCAAGTTCAGTATTCTTGATTTGATGATATCTCAGTATTCTTGATTTGATGCTGATTCGGTATTCTTGGTGCTGTGATATCTCAGTATTCTTGATTCTATGATATCTCAGTACTCTTGATTTGATGCTGTTCCAGTATTCTTGATTCTGTGATATCTCAGTTTTCTTGATTCTATGATATCTCAATATACTTGATTCTGTGATATCTCAGTATTCTTGATTCTATGATATCTCAGTATGCTTGATTCTGTGATATCTCAGTATTCTTGACTTGATGCTGTTCCAGTATTCTTGATTCTGTGATGGATTCCGTGCTATCTCAATATCTCCGATTTGATGATATCCCAGTATTCTTGATTTGCTGCTATTTCAGTATTCATGATTTTGCTACTATCTCAGTATTCTTGATTTGATGATTTCTCAATATCTCTGATTCAATGCTATTCCAGTATCTCTGATTTGATGATATCTCAGTATTCTTGATTCTGAGATATCTCAGTATACTTGATTCGATGCTGTTTCAGTATTCTTAATTCTGAAATATCTCAGTATGCTTGATTTGGTGCTGTTCTAGTATTCTTGATTCTATGCTATCCCAGTATCTCTGATTTGATGATATCTCAGAATTCTTGATTCCGAGATATCACAGCATGCTTGATCCGATACAGTTTCAGTATTCTTGATTCTGTGATATCTCGGTATTCTTGATTTGATGCTGTTCCAGTATTCTTGATTCTGCAATATCTAAGTATTCTTGATTTGATCCTATCTCAATATCTCTGGTTTGATGACATCTCAATATCTCTGGTTTGCTACAAGTTCAGTATTCTTGATTTGATGATATCTCAGTATTCTTGATTAAATGATATCTCAGTATTCTTGATTTGATGTTGTTCGAGTATTCTTGATTTGATGATATCTCAGTATTCTTGATTTGATCATATCTCAATATCTCTGGTTTGATGATATCTCAATATCTCTGGTTTGCTACAAGTTCAGTATTCTTCATTGATGATATCTCAGTATTCTTGATTTGATGATATCTCAGTATTCTTGATTTGATGCTGTTCCAGTATTCTTGATTTGATGATATCTCAGTATTCTTGATTTGATGCTGTTCCGGTATTTTTGATTCTGCGATATCTCGGTATTCTTGATTTGATGATATCTCAATATCTCTGGTTTGATGATTTCTCAATATCTCTGGTTTGCTACTATTTCAGTATTCTTGATTCGATGCTGTTTCAGTATTCTTGATTCTGTGATGTCTCAGTATTCTTGATTTGCTGCTATTTCAGTATTCATGATTTGATAAAACCGCGAGATCTCTGATGTGTTACTATTTCAGTATTCATGATTTTCTGCTATCTCAGTATTCTAGATTTGATGCTGTTCCAGTATTCTTGATTCTATAAAATCTCAATATTCTTGATTCTATGATATCTCAGTATTCTTGATTCTGTGATATTTCAGCATTCTTGATTTGATACTGTTTCAGTATGCTTGATTTGATGATATCTCAATTTCTCTGGTTTGTTGCAAGTTCAGAGTTCTTGATTTAATGATATCTCAATATCTCTGACTTGCTGCTATCTCGGTATTCTTGATTTGATGATTTCCCAATATCTCTGATTCAATGCTATCTCAGTATCTCTGATTCAATGCTATCTCAGTATCTCTGATTTGATGATATCTCAGTATTCTTGATTCAATGAAATCTCAGTATTCTTGATTCTACGATATCTCAGTATTCTTGACTTGATGCTGTTCCAGTGTTCTTGATTCTGTGATATTTCAGTATTCTTGATTTGATACTGTTTCAGTATGCTTGATTTGATGATATCTCAATATCTCTGGTTTGTTGCAAGTTCAGAGTTCTTGATTTAATGATATCTCAATATCTCTGACTTGCTGCTATCTCGGTATTCTTGATTTGATGATTTCCCAATATCTCTGATTCAATGCTATCTCAGTATCTCTGATTCAATGCTATCTCAGTATCTCTGATTTGATGATATCTTAGTATTCTTGATTCAATGAAATCTCAGTATTCTAGATTCTACGATATCTCAGTATGCTTGACTTGATGCTGTTCCAGTGTTCTTGATTCTGTGATATTTCAGCATTCTTGATTCTATGATATATCAGTATTCTTGATTCGATGCTATTTCAATAGTCCTGATTCGATGCTATTTCAGTATTCTTGATTCTGTGACGGATTCTCAATGTCTCTGATTTGATGATATCTCAGTATCTCTGATTTGCTGCTGTTTCTATATTCTTGATTCCGTGATATTCCAGCATGCTTGATTCGATGCTGTTTCAGCATTCTTGATTCTGTGATATCTCGGTATTCTTGATTCGACGCTGTTTCAGTATTCTTGATTCTGCGATATCTCAGTATTCTTGATTCGATGCTGTTCCAGTATCTCTGGTTTGTTGCAAGTTCAGTATTCTTGATTCTGTGATATCTCAGTATTCTTGATTTGATGCTTTTCCGGTATTCTTGATTCTGTGATATCTCAGTATTCTTGATTCGATGCTGCTCCAGTATTCTTGATTCTGTGATATCTTAGTATTCTTGATTTGATGACATCTCAATATCTCTGATTTGATTATATCTCAATATCTCTGGTTTGCTGCAAGTTCAGAATTCTTGATTTGATGATATCTCAGTATTCTTGATTCTGTGATTTCCCGGTATGATTGATTCGATGCTGTTTCAGTATTCTTGATTCTGTGATATCTCAGTATTCTTCATCCGATGCTGTTCCAGTATTCTTGACTCTGTGATGTCTCAGTATTCTTGATTTGATGCTATTTCAGCATCCCTGATATTTCGATATCTCTGACTGGGTGATATTTCAATACGTAGCTCCACAAACATTACCAGAACCCCATTTTGAGTGCCATGATCGAGTGTGAATATGTATAGTGATGATGAGGATGATTGCTTTGCTCCTTCTGATTTTGTTTAACTTCCGAGACTAGACCCGGAGTTGATGCCGTTTTGGATCGTGATGACGACTATCTTGTTCCGTCAGACTTTGGTCGACGGCAAAATAATGTTTTTGATGGTTTTTATGATTGAGTAGAATATATAGTGATGGTATCAGTATAGCTTTTTCCCAAAAAGTATGAAAAAACTGCTACAATATGCAAGGGTTCCCCCTTCCACTCTTTTTTCTTTCAAAACGCCTGTATTACAAATGAGAAAATCGGGTAGGGTCCCCCCTTCCACTCTTTTTTTTCAAAACGTCGGTATTACAAATGAGAAAATCGGGTAGGGTCCCCGCTTCCACTTTTTTTTTGTTCAAAAATGTCTCTTTTTTATCTAATTATGATAGAGTCCCCCCTTACATATTTTAGTGATTTTCATGTTTTCGGGAGGAAAAAACTGCTCAAACCCCACCTTTATATACTACTAACGGTAATTCTCTTCGGTTGTTTTGTAATTTTTGCATTTTATAACTGTCACACGGTTGTATATAGTGTATTGGTTATCGATTCAGTTTTAATTTAATCGTTGTATTGGTTGATATATGCGCAATGTTATCGCCCTCGCGGTTGGTGCTTTTGCATTTATACTCTTCCACAGCCAGCAGTTAATAAAGTTTGGGAAACTGGTCATGCGCAGTGAAGCAGTCTACATTTGTAACTAATTTGTGTTTGTCTATCGTTATCGGTCTACTGAATAGTGGTAGTGTTATTTACCTACATAATTGTACATTTGATATGTAGGAACGGTCAGACGACGTGTGAAAACTGTCACAAATGAAATAATATCGTATAATATTAAACTTACCACATAGGTTAAAAAAATAAAACCGTTAAACGTAAACACGTTTTCCGTCCCCATTTTCTCGTACTGACTGGTACACTTGCATTTTTATTGACCTACAAAATTGTGCATTTGTATTGTTATCGGCCTGTTTGTATGTGTAATGATCGAATCCCTTAACATTTATGTTGCGCGAAAATGGAAACGAAGTAATGCGTTGATGTTGTTCGCGCTTATAGGAATATACACCCAATTATAAATTATACCTAAGCAGAAGCGTGAGAGGTGGGGGTGGGGTGGTGGGTAGGGGGAAATTGACATTAGACTTTTTCTGTACTGAATCACTATGAAAATGTCATCCTGTTTCATGTTTGACGCTAAGAAAGGAAAAAATCAGGAAATGAAGTACTATTAAATAAATAATGTATTGGGCTAACATTATTCTCCATCAATTATTTTATTTATTTAACTGCATTTGAAAAAAAAAATAATAATACTCATTCAGCACGTTCTCACTTTTTGAAGTTGTATAGCTAAGGCAGGCGCGTCCTCTCGTCTTTTGTTGTAAACAGCTCTGTAAAATGCCGCGGAGTAGTATGTGTTTTTTGAGAAATTCATAAGTCCTAGGTTCTCACTGGCAGTGGATGCAGTATATGTAAATTCATTGCATAAAGAGTCTTTATTTGTGAAAATCCTATACTTAGAATCTATGGGCATTTATTTGGTTATATCTTCCCTATATGTTCTAGTTAGAGGCAGCTCCGTCGTGGTCTAGTCATATCCTGGTTGCTCCGTAGTTGTAAGGTTGCGAGTTCCAGGCGCAACCGCGGTACTGAACGTGGCACAAGGCCTTAATCCCAATGCTTCGTCCGTTGGTAGGGGACGTTAACCAGTTTCTGTGTTCGTGTTGAAGCACATGATATAACATCTTATAATGTTTGTTTTTAACAATTTTTTGCATAATGCAGACACTAACGATGAAGCTGAGCAGTCGTGTACACTTGTAGAAATACGTGCAAACAACATTCAGCAAAGAGCTAAATAGCTGTCTGAAATAGAGTAAAATTATCAAAATTATAATTACACAAAGTATCTTGTTTTTATTAACGTGGTAAATCGTAATCGGTTATATAGAACACCCAACTTTTAACATTCTATGTGTGTATGTTATAACTTTGACTCATGTGTATATATGATGCATATGTGTTATTCTAGTGTATAAAAAGTGTTGTGTGTTGCATACGCGTTTTGGTGGTCATTTAAATTGTTGCATACGCGTTTTGGTGGTTATTTAAATTGTATCCACTATGCTCCTACGACCAATGGCAGACGTGCATACCTCTGTCATATTTTGACACATTCAAAGAACTTAGATCGGAACTTTCTGCTCCAATATTTTACATTTTATGTTTAATATGCATTACAGGTCAAATTGGCATTGGTCAAGATATAGGCATATTCCAAGGTCAAGTCATTGGTGGTAGAAGATTGGGCGGACTTGGTGGCACCATCGGAGGAGTTGGTATTGCTAATATGAAATCGTGTGGGCCAAGTATTTGCGTAGAGCAGCCACGACCAAGGTGTAGGTACACACCTCTACGCAGTACTGCTTTCGGAGGATATTGCCTTGAATGTCCCATAAACCTGTGTCGGGCGCAAAGACGAGCAAACAGACGACAGCTGCGGTTACAGCGACAAGTCTGTCAGCTGACTGGAACATGTAGCTGGGACTTGGGCGGTGTCGGAGGCGTGGGCGGTGTCGGAGGCGTGGGCGGTGTCGGAGGCGTAGGTGTTGGCGTGGGTGTTGTCGGTGCCGGGGTCGGGGCTGTAGGTGGTGTCGGGGGGTTAGATGGTGTGGGGGTCTTGGGAGGTATCGGTGGTGTCGGGGGTTTAGGCGGTGTCGGAGGCTTGGGCGGCATCCCCTGGTGTCGGGGGTTTAGGCGGGGTCGGAGGCTTGGGAGGTATCCGTGGTGTCGGGGGTTTAGGCGGTGTCGGAGGCTTGAGAGGTATCAGTGGTATCGGGAGTTTGGGAGGTGTCGGAGGCATGGGAGGTATCCGTGGTGTCGGAGGTTTAGGCGGTGTAGGAAGTTTGGGAGGTATCCGTAGTGTCGGTGTTGGTGTGGGGGCTGTTGGTGTCGTAGGTGGGGTAGGAGGCTTAGGTGGTTTCGGGGGCTTGGGAGGTTTAGGCAGTTACGGGGGCTAGGGAGGTTTAGGTGACGGTCTAAGAGGATAATTATTATATAAATTCACAATTGTTTGTATACTTTATATTAAGTTTGTATGGTTTACCCACTGATACATACATGTCGATGAATTCCATTTTTCGATATACGGTTTTAAATTTAAGGGACCATTTCTAGCAATAATGTAAAAGTACAGTTTTATTGTTACTATATATCATGTTGTTGGTCAGGAAGGATGTTTAATTTGGTGAGCAATGCCGTGTATGATTAGTTGTACAGTCTATAAAAGCTTTCAAAAAAAAGAAACGAAACCTACTATATAACATAGGAAAATCCCTCCTCTTACAATTATGCTTGTTTGTCTAGTTGCTTATCTATCATAAACTGTCAAATGACATATCTGTCTGATGTGAAAAATTCATATACTTTTCTACTTTGATGTAAGCGTTACATACATGTTAAGATAACAAGAAAACATAATATTATAACGATTATATGTATAAATCTATGTATGAAAAACAATGAAAATAGATCGAGTATGATCTCATCGAGTTGGTTTATTTAAATTAAACATCGAGATGAGACCATACTCTATTTTTTGTAGCATGTCCTTTTCAGCTGTCTGTCATATTCTTACTTCCAATAGATTGCAGTTAGAGTAAACCATTTATTCTGACATGTGTTATTTTCAATTAAACTATTTACACCTGTGCAAACACAAAGGGAATTTCAGTGACCATGCTACAATAATGAATATGCTACATATACTGGTCAAATTGAGGCCAGCAGGCCATTGACTGTTTAATTATAAATGTGATGTGTTATTATTGTATTGTATACTGATAATCCATTCAGTATTTTGTATTAATAAATAAGTTTTATCTTTATATGCTTTTTTAATGTGCTGTCCTTTGAGGAGGACATAAAAATAAAAAAATATTTATTTATTAAAATCACATGATTTATAGGTTGTATAGACACCATTATGTTAACATTATTTCATCAACGATACTTTGTTTGATTGGCCTTAGGACAGCTATGTTAATGTATATGTGAAAACTGTGTTTAAGTCATTCTACATGAATAACATACACATTTATGTTTCATTCTCTGCGAAATATATGCCAAATGTCTAATGCTCTTTTGGTTTTACCTGTTTTCTCTTCAGTTTATTTATTTTATATATATCTGATATATAATTTTATGTTTTTTATTAAAAATCAGTTCAATTGAGAAATTTCGTTCTTTTTCGTTAATTTGTTCTTCCAGCAAACTCGCATGCACGTTATCTTTCTATATTACATAATTGTCTCTGATTTATATAGGAAATACTGGGAATAGAAAAGCTATATCTACTCATTTGCTCTACTGGGAAATATCTCCCAGTGGGAGTGGGAGATATTTCCAAGTACGGAACATTGCTCGGCCTTTTCCGTCAGTGGCGGAAATGCCAAATGACGTTCCGATTGTTTTACGGACGTCTTCGTGAGATTCCGTCACTAGGAAATAACGATTACGAAAATTAACGAAGAGTTCCGGTTCCACTTGTTTTGTTTGTATGACGTAACGTCGTCTTGGATGATGTATCGTCGTCTCAGCGTTCTCGTGCAAACTGGTGTAAAAAGGCGCGAATCATTAGAAATATTTATAAAATATCATTTTAACTTATGTAATATATAGTTTAATAACCAGTGTTTTTTAGATACTGAAAATATCTCCCTCGCTAGAGAAATGGCCCCGATATAAGAACTCGTGCTCCGCACTCGTTCTTATATCGGGGCCATTTCTCTACCTCGGGAGATATTTCCCGTATCTCAAAAACACTGGTTATTAAACTCTATTTATCGCATAAGTTACGATGTGGACGTTTAATACAGCCAAGAATAGCATAATACACTAGTATAATAAATCTGCAAAAGAAGGTCAAATCATCGTTCATGTCGGTTGATAAATCATCAAAATAAATAACATATATTATTAAATTACGCTGGCAAGTCTCTTTTGTAACTTTAAGAATTGCTGGTCTAGGAAGAATCACTTAAAAGATAAATACGAGTACGTGTAATTGTTAGATAGTTTATAGTTTATTAAAGTCTCGTCATAGTACAGTATCATATACAATAAAAAAATATATATTATTTCAACTATGCCATTCTCAAAGAATAATAAGAGACTATATGAAAATAAATTTCATTTAAAACAATATCATAATATGACAAATTTAACTTAACTGATTAATTCTGGACAATTGCATCAGCTCT
>JAWPHD010026331.1:0-13437 GCA_037043455.1 Cyrtodaria siliqua | reverse complement strand
ATGTGTAAGAACGGAATATATATGTGTAAGAACGGAATATGTACGTGTAAGAACGGAATATATAGGTGTAAGAGCTGAATATATATGTGTAAGAAGTGAATATATATGTTTAAGAAACTGAATATATATGTGTAAGAACTGAATATATATGTGTAAGAACGGAATATATATGTGTAAGAACGAAATATGTACGTGTTAGAATGGAATATATATGTGTAAGAACTGAACATATATGTGAAAGAAATGAATATATATGCGTAAGAACTGAATATATATGCGAAAGAACTGAATATATATGCGTAAGAACTGAATATATATGTGTAAGAACTGAATATATATGTGTAAGAACGGAATATATATGTGTAAGAAGTGAATATATATTTGTAAGAACTGAATATATAAATGTGTAAGAACGGAATATATATGTGTAAGAATGGAATAAATATGTGTAAGAACGGAATATATATGTGTAAGAAACTGAATATATATGTGTAAGAACTGAAATATATATGCGTAAGAATTGAATATATATTCGTAAAAACTGAATATATATGCGTTTAGAACTGAACATAAATGTGTAAGAACTGAATATATATGCGTAAGAACTGAATATATATGCGTAAGAACTCAGTATATATGTGTAAGAAACGGAATATATATGCGTAAGAACTGAATATATATTGGTAAGAACGGAATATATATGTGTAAGAACGGAATATATACGTGTAAGAACAGAATATATATGTGTAAGAAACTGAATATATATTTGTAAGAACGGAATATATATGTGTAAGAACGGAATATATACGTGTAAGAACGATATATATGTGTAAGAACGGAATATATATGTAAGAACGGAATATATATGTGTAAGAAATGAATATATATGTGTAAGAACTGAATATATATGTGTAAGAACGGAATATATATGTGTAAGAATGTAATAAATATGTGTAAGAACGGAATATATATGTGTAAGAACTGAATATATATGTGTAAGAAACTGAATATATATGCGTAAGAATTGAATATATATTCGTAAAAACTGAATATATATGCGTTAGAACTGAAACATAAATGTGTAAGAACTGAATATATATGCGTAAGAACTGAATATATATGCCTAAGAACTCAGTATATATGTGTAAGAACGGAATATATATGCGTAAGAAACTGAATATATATTTGTAAGAACGGAATATATATGTGTAAGAACGGAATATATACGTGTAAGAACAGAATATATATGTGTAAGAAACTGAATATATATTTGTAAGAACGGAATATATATGTGTAAGAACGGAATATATACGTGTAAGTACGATATATATGTGTAAGAACGGAATATATATGTAAGAACGGAATATATATGTGTAAGAAATGAATATATATGTGTAAGAACTGAATATATATGTGTAAGAACTGAATATAATTATATTTGTAAGAAAACTGAATATTATGTGTAAGAACTGAATATATATACGTAAACACTGAATATATATGCGTAAGAACGGAATATATATGTGTGAGAAACGGAATATATATGTGTAAGAAACGGAATATGTACGTGTAAGAACGGAATATATATGTGTAAGACCGGAATATATATGTGTATATATGTGTAAGAATGGAATATATATGTGTAAGAACTGAATATATATGTGTAAGAAGTGAATATATATGTGTAAGAAACTGAATATATATGTGTAAGAACGGAATATATATGTGTAAGAACGAAATATATATGTGTAAGAACGGAATATGTACGTGTAAGAACGGAATAAATATGTGTAAGAAACTGAACATATATGTGTAATAAATGAATATATATGCATAAGAAACTGGATATATATGCGTAAGAACTGAATATATATCTGTAAAAAACTGAATATACACTTCTCAAAACTGCTAACTACACCGCTCACGTTTTTGGGTTATATATATCGATGGGTTGAATGTTTTTTCAATAAAATAAAAAGGAAATACCAATTCAATAAATTTTACATCATTTCATTTTATTTTTTTTCATGGGCAATGCTAGAACTAAACCACAATAAGCAATAACAAACGACCCATGTAAAACACTAAAGTCACACTTTTTCCCATTTTCTACATGTAACATAAAAAAACATTCAACCCATCGATATACCAACCCAAAAACGTAGCGGTGTAGTTAGCAGTTTTTGAGAAGTGTATATGTGTAAGAACTGAATATATATGCGTAAGAAACTGAATATATATTCGTAAGAATGGAATATATATGTGATATATATGTGTAAGAATTGAATATATATTTATAAGAACTGAAAAATATATGTGTAAGAAGTGAATATATATGTGTAAGAAACTGAATATATATGTGTAAGAACGGAATATATATGTGTAAGAAACGAAATATATATGTGTAAGAACGGAATATGTACTTGTAGGAACGGAATATATATGTGTAAGGGACTGAACATATATGTGTAAGAAAATGAATATATATGCATAAGAACTGGATATATATGCGTAAGAAACTGAATATATATCTGTAAGAAACTGAATATATATGTGTAAGAACTGAATATATATGCGTAAGAACTGAAATATATATTCGTAAGAACGGAATATATATGTGTAAGAACTGAATATATATGAGTAAGAACGGAATATATGTGTAAGAGTATATATGCCTAAGAACGGAATATATATGTGTAAGAACGGAATATATATGCGTAAAAACTGAATATATATGTGTAAAAACTGAATATATATGCGTAAGAATAGAATATATATGATTAAAAATGAATATATATGCGAAAGAACTGAATATATATGCGTCAGAACGGAATATATGTGTAAGAACGGAATATATATTTGTAAGAACGGAATATATATGTGTAAGAACGGAATATATACGTGTAAGAACGGAAAATATATGTGTAATAATAGAATATATATGTGTAAGAACGGAATATATATGTGTAAAAACGGAATATATATGTGTAAGAAGGGAATATATACGTGTAAGAACGGAATATATACGTGTAAGAACGGAATACATATGTGTAAAAACGGAATATATATGTGTAAGAACTGAATATATAAGTTTTAGAACGGAATATATACGTGTAAGAACGGAATATATATGTGTAAGAAGGGAATATATATGCGTTAGAACGGAATAAATATGTGTAAGAACGGTATATATATGTGTAAGAACGGAATATATATGTGTAAGAACGGAATATATGTGTAAGAATATATATACGTAAGACAGAATATATATGTGTAAGAACGGAATATATATGCGTAAGAACTGAATATATATGCGTAAGAACTGAATATATATGTGTAAGAACTGAATATATGTGTAAGAAATGAATATATATGAGTAAAACTGAATATATATGCGTAAGAACTAAACATATATGCGTAAGAACTGAATATATATGCGTAAGAACTGAATATGTATGTGTAAGAACTGAATATATATGTGTAGGCACTGAATATATATGCGTAAAACTGAATACATATGCGTAAGAACTGAATACATATGCGTAAGAACTGAATATATATGCGTAAAGCTGAATATATATGCGAAAGAACGGAATATATATGCGTAAGAACGGAATACATATGTGTAAGAACGCAATATATATGTGTAAGAACGAAATAAATATGTTTAAGAATGGAATATATATGTGTAAGAACTGAATATATATGTGTAAGAACTGAATATATATGTGTAAGAACTGAATATATAGGCGTAAGAACTGAATATATAGGCGTAAGAACTGAATATATATGCGTAAGAACTGAATATATATGCGTAAGAACTGAATATATATGCGTAAGAACGGAATATATATGTGTAGGAACGAAATATATACGTGTAAGAACGGAATATATATGTGTAAGAATGGAATATATATGTGTAAGAACTGAATATATATGTGTATGAACTGAATATATATGCGTAAGAAATGAACATATATGTGTAAGAACTGAATATATATGTGTAAGAACTGAATATATATGTGTAAGAATTGAATATATATTTGTAAGAACGCAATATATATGTGTAAGAACGAAATAAATATGTTTAAGAATGGAATATATATGTGTAAGAACTGAATATATATGTGTAAGAACTGAATATATATGTCTAAGAACTGAATATATAGGCGTAAGAACTGAATATATAGGCGTAAGAACTGAATATATATGCGTAAGAACTGAATATATATGTGTGAGAACGGAATATATATGTGTAAGAAGTGAATATATATGTGTAAGAACTGAATTTATATGTGTAAGAACGGAATATATATGTGTAAGAAAGGAATATATATGCGTAAGAACTGAACATATATGTGTAAGAACGGAATATATATGCGTAAGAACTGAATATATATGCGTAAGAACTGAATATATATGTGTAAGAACTGAATATATGTGTAAGAACTGAATATATATGAGTAAAAAAGAATATATATGCGTAAGAACTAAACATATATGCGTAAGAACTGAATATATATGCGTAAGAACTGAATATGTATGTGTAAGAACTGAATATATATGTGTAAGCACTGAATATATATGCGTAAAACTGAATACATATGCGAAAGAACTGAATATATATGCGTAAAGCTGAATATATATGCGAAAGAACGGAATATATATGCGTAGAACGGAATATATATGTGTAAGAACGCAATATATATGTGTAAGGACGAAATAAATATGTTTAAGAATGGAATATATATGTGTAAGAACTGAATATATATGTGTAAGAACTGAATATATATGTGTAAGAACTGAATATATAGGCGTAAGAACTGAATATATAGGCGTAAGAACTGAATATATATGCGTAAGAACTGAATATATATGCGTAAGAACGGAATATATATGTGTAGGAACGAAATATATACGTGTAAGAACGGAATATATATGTGTAAGAACGGTATATATATGTGTAAGAACTGAATATATATGTGTATGAACTGAATATATATGCGTAAGAACTGAACATATATGTGTAAGAACTGAATATATATGTGTAAGAACTGAATATATATATGTAAGAATTGAATAAATATTTGTAAGAACGCAATATATATGTGTAAGAACGAAATAAATATGTTTAAGAATGGAATATATATGTGTAAGAACTCAATATATATGTGTAAGAACTGAATATATATGTCTAAGAACTGAATATATAGGCGTAAGAACTGAATATATAGGCGTAAGAACTGAATATATATGCGTAAGAACTGAATATATATGTGTGAGAACGGAATATATATGTGTAAGAAGTGAATATATATGTGTAAGAACTGAATTTATATGTGTAAGAACGGAATATATATGTGTAAGAACGGAATATATATGCGTAAAACTGAATATATATGCGTAGGAACTGAACATATATGTGTAAGAAATGAATAGATATGCGTAAGAACTGAATATATATGCGTAAGAACGGAATATATATGTGTAAGAACGGAATATATATGCGTAAGAACTGAATATATATGTGTAAGAACGGAATATATACGTGTAAGAACTGAATATATATGTGTATGAACGGAATATATATGTGTAAGAACGGAATATATATGTGTAACAACTGCATATATATGCGTAAGAACTGAATATATATGCGTAAGAACTGAATATATATGCGTAAGAACTGAATAAATATGCGTAAGAACGGAATATATATGTGTCAGAACGGAAGATATATGTGTAAGTACTGAATATGAATGTGTAAGAACGGAATATATGTTTAAGAATATATGTGTAAGAACAGAATATATATGCGTAAGAACTGAATATATATGTGTAAGAACTTAATATATATGTGTAAGAACTGAATATATATGCGTAAGAACGGAATATATATGTGTCAGAACGGAAGCTATATGTGTAAGTACTAAATATGAATGTGTAAGAACGGAATATATGTGTAAGAATATATATGTGTATGAACTGAATATATATGCGTAAGTACTGAATATATATGTGTAAGAACGGAATATATATGTGTAAGAACTGAATATATATGCGTAAGAACTGAATATATTTGCGTAAAACTGAACATATATGCGAAAGAACGGAATATATATGTGTAAGAACGGAATAAATATGTGTAAGAATGGAATATATATGTGTAAGAACTGAATATATATGTGTAAGAACTGAATATATATGAGTAAGAACTGAACATATATGTGTAAGAAATGAATAGATATGCGTAAGAACTGAATATATATGCGTAAGAACGGAAAATATATGTGTAAGAAGGGAATATATATGCGTAAGAACTAAATATATATGTGTAAGAACGGAATATATACGTGTAAGAACTGAATATATATGTGTAAGAACGGAATATATATGTGTAAGAACGGAATATATATGTGTAAAATCTGAATATGTATGTGTAAGATCTGAATATATATGTGTAAGAACTGAATATATATTTGTAAGAAACTGAATATATATGTGTAAAAACGGAATATATATGCGTAAGAACTTTATATATATGCGTAAGAACGGAATATATATGTGTAAGAAGTGAATATATATGTGTAAGAACTGAATATATATGTGTAAGATCGGAATATATAAGTGTAAGAACGGAATAAATATGTGTAAGAACGGAATATATATGTGTAAGAAATGAATATATAAGTGTAAGAACTGAATATATATGTGTAAGTACTGAATATATATGCGTAAGAACTGAATATATATGCGTAAGAACAGAATATATATGTGTAAGAACGGAATATGTACGTGTAAGAACGGAATATATATGTGTAAGAACTGAATATATATGTGTATATATGTGTAAGAACGGAATATATATGTGTAAGAACAGAATATATATGTGTAAGAACGGAATATATATGTGTAAGAACGGAATATATATGTGTAAGAACGGAATATGTACGTGTAAGAACGGAATATATATGTGTAAGAACTGAACATATATGTGTAAGAAATGAATATATATGCGTAATAACTGAAATATGCGTAAGAACTGAATATATATGCGTAAGAACTGAATATATATCTGTAAGAACTGAATATATGTGTAAGAACTGAATATATATGCGTAAGAACTGAATATATATGCGTAAGAACGGAATATATATGAGTAAGAACGTAATATATATGTGTAAGAACGGAATATGTACGTGTAAGAACGGAATACATATGTGTAAGAACTTAAAATATATGTGTAAGAACGGAATATATATGTGTAAGAACGGAATATATATGTGTAAGAAGTGAATATATATGTGAAAGAACTGAAGATATATGTGTAAGAACTGAATATATATGTGTAAGAACGGAATATATATATGTGTAAGAACGGAATATATATGTGTAAGAACGGAATATATATGTGTAAGAACTGAATATATATGTGTAAGAATTGAATATATATGTAAGAACTGAATATATATGTGTAAGAACTGAATATATATATGTGTAAGAACGGAATATATATGTGTAAGAACGGAATATATATGTGTAAGAACTGAATATATATGTGTAAGAACTGAATATATATGTGTAAGAACTGAATATATATGTGTAAGAACTGATTATATATGTGTAAGAACTGAATATACGTGCGTAAGAACTGAATATATATGCGTAAAGAACTGAATATATATGCGTAAGAACTGAATATATATTCGTAAGAACTGAATATATATGCGTAAGAAATGAATATATATGTGTAAGAACGGAATATATATGTGTAAGAACGGAATATATGTGTAGGAATATATATGCGTAAGAACGGAATATATATTTGTAAGAACGGAATATATACGTGTAAGAACGGAATATATATGTGTAAGAACAGAATATATATGTGTACGAACGGAGTATATATGTGTAAGAACTGAATATATATGCGTAAAACTGAATATATATTCGAAAGAACGGAAAATATATGCGTAAGAACGGAATATAAGTGTAAGAACAGAATATATATGCGTTAGAACTGAATATATATGCGTAAGAACTGAATATATATGCGTAAGAACTGAATATATATGCGTAAGAACTGAATATATATGTGTAACAACGGAATATATATGTGTAAGAACGGAATATGTACGTGTAAGAACGGAATATATATGTGTAAGAACGGAATATATATGTGTATATATGTGTAAGAACGGAATATATATGTGTAAGAACTGAATATATATTTTTAAGAAGAGAATATATATGCGTAAGAACTGAATATATATGTGTAAGAACGGAATATATATGTGTAAGAACGGAATATATATTTGTAAGAACGGAATATATATGTGTAAGAACTGAATACATATGTGTAAGAAGAGAATATATATGCGTAAGAACTGAATATATATGTGTAAGAACGGAATATATATGTGTAAGAACGGAATATATATGTGTAAGAACGGAATATGTACGTATAAGAACGGAATATATATGTGTAAGAACTGAATATATATCTGTAAGAACTGAATATATATGTGTAAGAACTGAATATATATGCGTAAGAACTGAATATATATTAGTAAGAACGGAATATATATGTGTAAGAACGGAATATATATGTGTAAGAACGGAATATGTACGTGTAATAACGGAATATATATTTGTAAGAACTGAATATATATGTGTAAGAAGTGAATATATATGTGTAAGAACTGAATATATATGTGTAAGAACGGAATATATATGTTTAAGAACGGAATAAATACAGTCGAACCTCGATAATTCGAACACCGGTAATTCGAATATCATCGGTAATTCGAACACATTCTCCGGTCCCGACACAACTCCTATATAATTCAATGTAATTTAACCTCGATTATTCGAATATTATTTCTCGAATACCCCGGCTCATTCGAATACTTTTTACGGTCCGAAGATCCATTTTTGTGTGAATTTAAACCTCGCTTAATCGAAGGTGATGATCCGTCGCCATGCGACATCGGCCATATTAATTGTAATCGACGCGTTTGCATTTGTTTGTAGCAAGTTCGATCATAGTGCGAAAACAGATGAAGTTGGTTGTTAAAGGTGCAAACATTTATGATTGAAAAGCGATAATAGACAGATACAATTTATATTTAGTGAACTTCGTATACTGTTAAAACACGGTTGATTTTCTAATTAAATAATGTATGTTGATTGGTTTTAATTAAAATAAAGTGTGTTCACTTTTTAATTAGATAAGAGCAATTCCCGAGTATGTTTATTGAACTTCGTTTACTGTTAATTACGATAAACACTTTTGATTTTCTAATTAAATTACGTTTGTTGATTGGTTTAATAAAATAATAATTAAGATAAAGTGTGTTCACGTTTTAATTAGAGAAGAGCATTTCGCGAGTGATTACTGATTAGAAATTTAACGGCTACATGTGTATATAAGGAACCGGTTTTCATAACGTCTTCATATTAAATTCAAAATGTCAATCGCATATGATCTACTACAGGCCAAGCAATCTAGTGAAGGACCCAGTAATGGGGGGATAGCTAGATCGGTTTCCTTGAATCTTTCCTTCGTTTCCGAACAATCTGGCAAAGGACCCAGCGATGGGGTGATACCCAGATCGGTAACTGTAGGGAAAGGCGGAAAAAGAAAAGTGGAAATGAAAAGCATTGAGATAAAATACGAGGCTATATTAGAAGTTGAAAAAGGAGACAAAACAAAGGCAGCTATCTCCAAGCAGTACGGGATTCAAGCTAATACAATTGTATGTACCGAAACCAGTCTTACCTTGTTCTCATTATTCGGACTTCCGGAATGTATGTTAAAATCTATTATTGTGATATTTCTTTAAATAAATTATAAAACAAACACGTTATTGCAGTTTTTCTTGTGTTTTCAGTGTAACAATTACATGTTATATATCCGTCATGAGGTTTAAACAAACATACATGAACATAAAAAACATACGGAGAACAATACACCACGTACACAAGTAACACTACTTCGGGTGGTACACAAATTCGGATAGATATTTTGTTTTTTATCGTAACCTCGATGCCTCGAAGCCACCGATAATTCGAACATATCCCTATGGTCCCGCTGACTTCGAATTATCGAGGTTCGACTATATATGTGTAAGAACGGAATATATATGTGTAAGAACGGAATATGTACGTGTAAGAACGGAATAAATATTTGTAAGAACGGAATATATATGTGTAAGAAGTGAATATATATGTGTAAGAAGTGAATATATATGTGTAAGAACGGAATATATATGTGTAAAAACGGAATGTATGTGTGTAATAACGGAATATATACGTGTAAGAATGCAATATATGTGTAAGAACGAAATATATATGAGTAAAAACGGAATATATATGTGTAAGAACGGAATATACTCGTGTAAGAACGGAATATGTATGTGTAAGAACGGAATTTATATGTGTAAGAACGGAATATGTACGTGTAAGAACGGAATATATATGTGTAAGAACTGAATATATATGTGTAAGAAGTGAATATATATGTGTAAGAACTGAATATATATGTGTAAGAACTGAATATATATGTGTAAGAACGGAATGGATATGTGTAAGAACGGAATATATATGTGTAAGAACGGAATATGTGCGTGTAAGAACGGAATATATATGTGTAAGAACTGAACATATATGTGTAAGAAATGAATATATATGCGTAAGAACTGAATATATATGCGTAAGAACTGAATATATATGCGTAAGAACTGAATATATATCTGTAAGAACTGAATATATATGTGTAAGAACGGAATATATATGTGTAAGAACTGAATATATATGTGTAAGAACTGAATATATATGTGTAAGAACGGAATATATATGTGTTAGAACGGGATAAATATGTGTAAGAACGGAATATATATGTGTAAGAACTGAATATATATGTGTAAGAACGGAATATATATGTGTAAGAACTGAATATATATGTGTTAGAACTGAATATATATGTGTAAGAACGGAATATATATGTGTTAGAACGGAATAAATATGTGTAAGAACGGAATATATATGTGTAAGAACTGAATATATACGTGTCAGAACGGAAAATATATGTGTAAGAACGGAATATATATGTGTAAGAACTGAATATATATGTTGAAGAACTGAATATATATGTGCAAGAACTGAATATATATGTGTAAGAACTGAATATATATGCGTAAGAACTGAATATATGTTCGTGTAAGAAAGGAATATATATGTGTAAGAACGGAATATATATGTGTATATATGTGTAAGAACGGAATATATATGTGTAAGAACTGAATATATATGTGCAATAAGTGAATATATATGTGTAAGAACTGAATATATATGTGTAAGAACGGAATATATATGTGTAAGAACGGAATATGTACGTGTAAGAACGGAATATATATGTGTAAGAACTGAACATTTATGTGTAAGAAATGAATATATATGCGTAAGAACTGAATATATATGCGTAAGAACTGCATATATATATGTAAGAACTGAATATATATGTGTAAGAACTGAATATATATGCGTAAGAACTGAATATCTATTCGTGAGAACGGAATATATATGTGTAAGAACGGAATATATATGTGTAAGAAAGGAATATGTACGTGTAAGAACGGAATATATATTTGTAAGAACGGAATATATATGTGTAAGAAGTGAATATATATGTGTAAGAAGTGAATATATATGTGTAAGAACGGAATATATATGTGTAAAAACGGAATATATGTGTGTAATAACGGAATATATACGTGTAAGAACGCAAAATATGTGTAAGAACGGAATATATAAGTGTAAAAACGGAATATATATGTGTAAGAACGGAATATATACGTGTAAGAACGGAATATAAACGTGTAAGAACGGAATATATATCTGTAAGAACTGAATATATATGTGTAAGAACTGAATATATATGCGTAAGAACTGAATATATATTAGTAAGAACGGAATATATATGTGTAAGAACGGAATATATATGTGTAAGAACGGAATATGTACGTGTAATAACGGAATATATATTTGTAAGAACTGAATATATATGTGTAAGAAGTGAATATATATGTGTAAGAACTGAATATATATGTGTAAGAACGGAATATATATGTTTAAGAACGGAATAAATACAGTCGAACCTCGATAATTCGAACACCGGTAATTCGAATATCATCGGTAATTCGAACACATTCTCCGGTCCCGACACAACTCCTATATAATTCAATGTAATTTAACCTCGATTATTTGAATATTATTTCTCGAATACCCCGGCTCATTCGAATACTTTTTACGGTCCGAAGATCCATTTTTGTGTGAATTTAAACCTCGCTTAATCGAAGGTGATGATCCGTCGCCATGCGACATCGGCCATATTAATTGTAATCGACGCGTTTGCATTTGTTTGTAGCAAGTTCGATCATAGTGCGAAAACAGATGAAGTTGGTTGTTAAAGGTGCAAACATTTATGATTGAAAAGCGATAATAGACAGATACAATTTATATTTAGTGAACTTCGTATACTGTTAAAAACACGGTTGATTTTCTAATTAAATAATGTATGTTGATTGGTTTTAATTAAAATAAAGTGTGTTCACTTTTTAATTAGATAAGAGCAATTCCCGAGTATGTTTATTGAACTTCGTTTACTGTTAATTACGATAAACACTTTTGATTTTCTAATTAAATTACGTTTGTTGATTGGTTTAATAAAATAATAATTAAGATAAAGTGTGTTCACGTTTTAATTAGAGAAGAGCATTTCGCGAGTGATTACTGATTAGAAATTTAACGGCTACATGTGTATATAAGGAACCGGTTTTCATAACGTCTTCATATTAAATTCAAAATGTCAATCGCATATGATCTACTACAGGCCAAGCAATCTAGTGAAGGACCCAGTAATGGGGGGATAGCTAGATCGGTTTCCTTGAATCTTTCCTTCGTTTCCGAACAATCTGGCAAAGGACCCAGCGATGGGGTGATACCCAGATCGGTAACTGTAGGGAAAGGCGGAAAAAGAAAAGTGGAAATGAAAAGCATTGAGATAAAATACGAGGCTATATTAGAAGTTGAAAAAGGAGACAAAACAAAGGCAGCTATCTCCAAGCAGTACGGGATTCAAGCTAATACAATTGTATGTACCGAAACCAGTCTTACCTTGTTCTCATTATTCGGACTTCCGGAATGTATGTTAAAATCTATTATTGTGATATTTCTTTAAATAAATTATAAAACAAACACGTTATTGCAGTTTTTCTTGTGTTTTCAGTGTAACAATTACATGTTATATATCCGTCATGAGGTTTAAACAAACATACATGAACATAAAAAACATACGGAGAACAATACACCACGTACACAAGTAACACTACTTCGGGTGGTACACAAATTCGGATAGATATTTTGTTTTTTATCGTAACC
>JAWPHD010026330.1:0-13440 GCA_037043455.1 Cyrtodaria siliqua | reverse complement strand
TCATATTGTGCGCAAAAATTAATGAAAAATGAAATATTATTTAAAAATTAGTGTAAATATATAAAGATACTATACAGTATATGTAAATCAACGGATTTAAATGTATACGGTCCATGATATAAACAAGTAAATATATATAAGAACACATTATAATGATTTATATAGTCTGATCTCTTTTAGGAAATCTAAAACAAGACTAAAATCTACAGTATCAAATAACTCTTTCATAGTATTAACATTGTAGTACCTTTGACGCATAGGATCAAAGTCTACACGTTCCAGCAAGATGTGTTTGACCGTTAACGGTGCAAAGCAGGGTATACATTCTGGTAATTGCTCACCTTGTAATAAATATGAATGAGTATAACCTGTATGCCCTATCCTGCACCGGGCTAGGACAACTTCCTCTCGACGAATGGGTCTACTAGAAGAACGCCATTCTCCGAGTAACGGTTTAATTGGATGGAGCATTATCTAAGGCAGCACTATCAGCTCTATCATTACCACGTATTCCTACATGGCTTGGAAGCCAGCAGAAAATAATAACATTATCAATTATAAGAGAATTGCACTTTTCTAAAAGTTGAAGCACAACTGGGTTATCATGTTTCATATTACCCAGTGCTTGAAGAGATGAAAGGGAATCAGAAAAGATTACAAAATGGTCATCATCAGATTCCTGAATATAATTTAAGGCAAGTTCAATTGCCTTAAGTTCAGCTGAAAAGATAGAGGCCTTGTCAGGCAGGCGGCTCTTTATGCTGTATTTGTGAATAACAGCTGCTGCAGCTACCTTATCTCCATCTTTAGAACCATCTGTGTATATATGTTGAAAGTTACTGTATTTCGATTTAATTTCATTAAATTTGCTTTGAAAGATAGTATGGTCATTACAAAGATCAAAGATAATTGTTGGTGTTTCCAAAGTCCACGGTGGAATTTGTGGTACTTTGTACTTGGCAATCAAATTTAGGTCGATTTCAGTGTCTCTTAATTTGGGTTTAATACGAAGACCTAATGGTCGAATGGCCTTCGGTTTTCGATCAAAAAGAGGTTCACAACTAGGATTAAAATCATTATCGGAAGTTGGGTTTGAAGGGTTAGACTTTAATTTAATGGCGTATTGAAGAGCTAATTTGTCCCGTCTATGAGACAGTGATGGTTCATTAGCTTCAACATATAGACTTTCGGCTGGTGATGTACGAAAGGCACCTAAGGCGAGTCGTAATCCTTGATTATGTATAGGGTCGAGCATCTGCAAGTACGACTTGCGAGTCGATCCATAACTATCGAGCCGTAGTCCAACTTGGATCTGATAAGAGATATGTAAAGTCGCAAGAGGACTTTTCGATCTGCTCCCCAATTAGTGTTTGCAACAACTTTAAGTAAGTTAAGAGCTTTAAGGCATTTGGCCTTCAAGTATTTAAGGTGTGGTATAAACGTTAATTTAGGGTCAAAAATAAGACCAAGGAATTTTGTCTCATCCACTACTGGTATTGGTGACCCATCCAGTGTTAGATGAGGGTCTTCATGATGTTTACGAAGTTGACAAAAGTGCATACAATTAGTTTTAGATTTAGAAAATTTAAAACCATTTTCATCAGACCAGGTCTGAAGTTTATTGAGACATTGTTGTAATTGTCTCGATAGTATTCATGTTTTTTACACGATAACATATAACAAAGTCGTCAACATATAGCGAACAATCCACACCTGGATTGATGCATTTTACTATACTGTTAATATTTATATTAAAAACTGTGACAGATAGTATGCTGCTCTGTGGAACACCCATCTCCTGTTCATGAATATCAGAGAGGGTTGAACCCATTCGGACACGAAACTGTCTATCATCTAAGAATTTCTCTATAAAAATGGGTAATCGGCCTCTAAGACCAATGTCATGTAGATCATTTATAATACCGTACTTCCATAAAGTATCATAAGCTTTCTCCAAGTCAAAAAATACAGCGACTAAATGTTCTTTTTTTATGAAAGCTTCCCTAATAAACGATTCAAATCGTATGAGATTGTCTGTTGTGCCTCGTTGGCGCCGGAATCCACTTTGATACTTTGTTATCAGTTTGTTGGGCTCCAGGTACCAAACGAGTCTCTCATTAATCATTCGTTCCATGGTTTTACATATACAACTCGTTAAAGCGATTGGGCGATACTTTATTGGGTCCGTATGATCCTTTCCAGGTTTGGGGACTGGAATAACGATTGCTTCCCGCCAAGAATCGGGGAAGATTCCCGTCACCCAAACCTTATTAAATATATCAAGAAGGGTAGAGAGACAGGATTCAGGTAAATGTTTTAGTAATTGATAATGGATATCATCAGGACCAGCTGATGTATCATGAGCCTTTTTAAGGGACTCTCGGAGTTCTTTGAGAGTGAATAGTTTATTGTATTTCTCCAAGTTTTTCGATTTGAAGTTCAGCTTCTTCTGTTCTTTTAGTTTCTTATTTTTCAGAAAATTTGGTTGACAATTTTCAGAAGAAGAATTTTTTGAAAAAGATTCTGCCAAAGTGTTTGTAATATCTTTGACAGACGTTATATCTCCATTATCTGTTTTAAGATGATTTACAGAACTAGAATTACCTTTACCACTTATTTTCCGGACCATGTCCCATGTCTTCTTAAGAGATGAGCGAGAATTCAGCCTAGAGACGTAAGATCTCCAGGATTTCCTCTTGCTATCCTTAATAGTACGACGGGCTTTCGCACGAAAAACTTCAATAAAAACGTATTCAAAGTTACCAATTACTGACTTTAAATCGAAAATAATCAACAATACATGTCAGCAACTTACTTTCAAGGATAACTAATGAGTATTATTAGACTGAATTTAGCACCTATTTGTGCAAATTTGTAACACGAAGACGCATGCGCAAAGACACGCGAAGACACAAAATGCGTTAAATTTAATTGGCAATTCTGCATAAAATTTACACAATTAACAATTAAAACTATGACCGATTGCTAGTAAATAATATTATTGATATTTTAGTTGGAATATTTTTATTAATACTGCCATTCTCGCAAAGTAATAGGCCCATAACTGAAGGCTACACTTGTTGAAAGACCGCAACATTTTGAAATATGGATCCTGTTTGAAAGTGTATTTTACAGCCAAACGGAAGTATATCGTAATAAAACTCACGGTAATCGAAAGGCCAATCTAATATGAATGATACAAACCTGATATCATCACAACATTCAAAGTAAAACCGGAATTATAAGCTTTCTAAAACACAACGTATGCGTGGACTTTCCGAAGTGCGTGTGGATCTCACGTGACACCGGTCTCTATAATGCCCTCCTTGGGAATCTGTACGCTGCGAGCACAGGGTAGTGCATTAGAATCAGATCGCTATCATACTAGCGTATATCGTATCATATAAGCGCTATCGTTCGTACTACTATATGGTGTACGATCGGGGTCAAAACTACAGAGGTAGGTGCACCTATAAAAAAGTGTAGGTTCACCTATAAAAAGTATAGGTGCACCTATACTTTTTATTGGTGCACCTGTAAAATTGAAGGTGCACCCAACAAATTGTAGGTGCACCCATACAATATATAGGTGCGCCTATAAAATATATAGGTGCACCTACACTTTTACAGGTGCACCTATAAATATGGGTGAACCTGCATTGTTAATAAACAGGGTCAAAAGTCTCGTCCAATCAAATTCCGTCTTACAGACATTGTAGTTACGGGGATAAATTAAAAACTTCTTCAATATTTTATCACAACAAGTGCCCTTCTGTTGTGCAAATATTTAGTACATTGTACACATATAGTGTTAATTTCTAGTTAGTAGTCTGACGATCAACTGTGACACGTTGACATCTTATTTCTTAATTATATACCTTCTTAAATATAGTGTTAATATAGTGTTAGAAATAGAATATTTCAAGTTAAAATGTCTACTTTTAAGAAATTTTCTACAGAGCTTGGGAGCGCGGCCTCCGCCCACGACAACCACCAAATTACCCATAACAATTGGTAGCATAGGTTTTATTTCAGGGCCAAAGGGGACACTAAGCTTACTAAAGCTATCCCCATAGTGAGATTATCTTATATAATCTCATCAAAATTCCCTAATAAAATCAACAGGGTCATCCCACTAAAATCTGGGGATCTTCTTATAGAAACCAAGTCATCGGAAGCCAAGAGCTTGATTTTTAAATCTAGCCCCATCTACTTCGATGACTTGGAGATCCATATGATCACACCTGCCACCATTACCAGAGAGGGAGTAATACATAATGTTCCGGTGGACACAGATCTATCGGAACTTAAACAGGAATTGGTGGACGAACATGATAACGTCCCCAATATACTCTCTCTCTCGGTCCTTCTTAATAAGTTTGGCAGGCAGACCGGAGCTGTCAATGTTGTTGTTGGCGGGGACTCGCTCCCGAGACTCCTCAAAATACACAGGACATTTACTGCCTTTGAGGTTGAGGAGTTCGTGTCCCCTCCGATCCGTTGTTTTAAATGCCAGGGATTTGGGCACAAATATGACAAATGTGCAGGCACTGTAGCCTGCGCCAAATGTGCCCAGTCCCACCATACTAGGGTGTGTACCTCCCGTGTTAATATGTGTGTTAACTGTGGGGAACACTCGACACGATTCAGGGGCTGCTCCATATATATCTCAGCTATTGAGATTACAAAGACGGCCAAGAGGAACAGAACCTCGTGGACTATAGCCATTGCAATATATGGCAAATCAAAGGCCAGTAAAAGCCAAGTGAGGACTATTATCCAGCCCCCAATTAAGGCCGCAGCCTCTGGCTGTGCTGAGTGGTCCCCACACCATATGACACAGGATCGTCCACTTAAAGTAAAACAGGATGATCCTGAGATCATATCTACATGGTCTCAAAACTAACAGATCCCGAGTTGGGACATGGACACCCCCCTCCCTCCCTCCCCACATAAAGATATTCCTGCTTCCTTTTTATCCCCACCCACGGTAAAGCCTATATTAATAAGTGAGGGGGCCGTACTTGATCATATCTACATGGTCTCAAAACTAACAGATCCCGAGTTGGGACATGGACACCCCCCTCCCTCCCTCCCCACATAAAGATATTCCTGCTTCCTTTTTATCCCCACCCACGCTAAAGCCTATATTAATAAGTGAGGGGGCCGTACTTGATCAAAAATTATATTAATTATGAAAAGATTGAAATTTTAGATCCAAAAGATACAGATGGTTGTACAGCTATTGAAGTACAATTATTTAAAATCTACTTTCAAGATTTTACTTTTATTCTGTCAAATGTATACGCACGTAATTGTGACTACCACTCCCTTAAAACAATATATGATGTTATTCTACCTTTAAAGGTAAAGAATATTATTCTTTCAGGCGATTTTAACGCCCATCGCTTTGCCTGGGGCTCGGAAAAAATTACAAAACAAGGAAAAGCAATAGTCAAATGGTTGGATGAGTTCTAGTTTTTGCGCACAATATGACCTATTTATGTGTCGACGTGCCGTAAAACAACATTCATTCATTCGATCTAGTCCTCCTGAATGACGGCT
This sequence comes from Cyrtodaria siliqua, assembly GCA_037043455.1. Taxonomy (NCBI): domain Eukaryota; kingdom Metazoa; phylum Mollusca; class Bivalvia; order Adapedonta; family Hiatellidae; genus Cyrtodaria; species Cyrtodaria siliqua. Next base: position 7,875 of record JAWPHD010026330.1, on the reverse strand, counting down.
CCCCCACACGTCTTGATACACACAATGGTAACCTTACTTGCATTGATCTCTCAGTTACTTCTAGATCGTTAGCACAAAAAACACACTGGACAGTATTACCGGATAACTGGGGTTCTGACCATTTTCCTATACATATGTCAATACAACTAAGTTCTCCTAAAATTAATCAAGAAAGTTACAATCAAAACAAGTTCAATTTCAATAAGACAGACAGGCATCTTTTTAATATATTATGTAAAGATATTAATCTAGATAATATACAATCTGATAATATCAACAATTTTAATAACAAGTTAACCGATAGTCTTCTTAATATTATGCATGAAAGTATTCAACATATAATAAAAAAAAAAGAAAAGAAAAATGTCCCATGGTGGAATTCAGAATGCAAAGCAGCAGTTAAAAATAGGAAATATCTTCTGAATAAACTTAAAAAAGATGCCTCTGAAATAAATCTAATCAATTATAAAAAGTCGGAACAGGAAGCTATAACAGTTATAACCCAAGCCAAGAAAAATAACTGGGAAACATTCATTAATACTTGTTCCTTCAAACAAAATAAATCAAACACATTTTGGGATACAATTAATAAAATACGTGGCAACTCTTTTTCCAGCATTCCCCTTCTTAAAACAAAATTCAGTAATGCCACAACTAACAAAGATAAAGCTAATTTACTAGCTAAACACTTTGCCAAAGTCTCAAGCAAAGAAAATCTTTCAGAGGCAACGATCAATTATCAGATGGTCTTTGAAACCGAATTTAAAAATAAAATAAATAATAATAATATTGAAGATGACGATTCCACCTTAAATATACCATTTACTCTAATGGAATTAAAAGATGCAATTGCTAGCAGGAAAAATTCAGCCGTGGGACCCGATAAACTCTCATATCAACTATTCAAACATATGTCGGATTCTACTTTAAATATTTGGCTTACTCTGTATAATAAAATATGGTCTTCTAATAACTATCCTGAATCCTGGAGCCTGTGTCATTCCAATACATAAACCTAATAAAAAAAACAACGACCCACAATATTTTCGACTCATCAATTTAACATCCCATCCAAGTAAACTAATGGAATTTATGGTTAAAAACCGACTTGAACACTTTTTAGAATCTAAGGGTTTAATTAATAAATTTCAGTCAGGATTTAGAAAAGGGCGTAGCACTCAAGACCAGCTAGCCCGATTACAACATGACATCTTATTTGCTAAAAACAATAGCCGATCTGTTCTAGCCATCTTTCTTGATCTCCAGGCGGCTTTCGATCTAGCCTGGCTTATTGAAATATTATCCAAATTATTTGACCTCGGAATACGAGGAAACTGTTTTTTTTTTGTCAAGGCCTTTCTCCAGGATAGAAAAAATCAAGTAAAGGTTGATGAAGATCTTTCTGAAGAAGAACTATTAGAACGTGGTACTCCACAAGGATCCATTATTTCTCCCCTCCTTTTTAACATTCTTATTAAGGACCTACCTGATGTAGTTCAAGATTCCGGTTTGGTCGTTAGTCAATTTGCAGATGATAGTGGCGCATGGATTTCTGGGAAACGAATAGATAAATTACAAGCTAAGGCACAAAAGGGGCTAAACTTAATTTGGGATTGGGCTAAAAAATGGGGATTTAAAATCTCCACTAGTAAAACTACAGGGATTATATTTGGAAAAACCACCCACACTTCTACAGATCTTTTTCTGGGTAATACTAACATTATATTTAGCAACACTGTCACTTTATTAGGTCTTATCTGGGATAGAAGGTTAAATTTTACAGCCCATATATATAACCCTTTAAACAAATGTGAAAAGGATTTAAATTTATTAAGAATGCTAAAAGGTACTGATTTCGGATCCGATAAAAAATCATTAACACTTTTATATAAAACTTTAATAAGATCCAAACTTGATAACGGATCCCATGTTTATTCATGTGCCTCAAAATCACTACTTCATCGACTCGATATTCTACAAAATAAATGTCTTAGAATTGCACTGGTAGCCCTAAATTCTATCCCACAGCATATTTTGGAACATGAGGCTGGCGTTTTGCCATTACATATTCATCGAGAAGAACAGATGCTCCGTTTCTGGGCCAGGGTCCAGACAAAAAAATATTCAAATCCAGTAAATAATATTTTTGTAAATACCCAATGTCTTAATAAATTTAACAAAAATCCCAAGCCATTCGGCACAACCATTTTGATTTAATAGAGGAATATAACCTAGACCAATATCAAATTGCAGATTTTTCAATAGAAGAGGTCCCTCCATGGACTCTAATTCAACCTAATGTAGACATTTCCCTTTCATCTATAATAAACAAAAAAATGAAGCATCAGAAATTAAACTGAACTTCATACAACATAAGGATAGTAAATATAATAACCTTTTACAAATGTATGCAGATGGTTCCAAAGATCCTGTCTCAGGACGTGTAGCATCAGCCTTTGTTATACCAACAAAAAATATTACTAAAATTACTAGAATCTCTGACGGTCTCTCAATTTTTACCGCGGAGCTAGTCGCTATAGACAGAGCCCTTAAATGGATTATTAAATACAAGCCTCCATTCTCAGTTATTTTCTCAGACTCGCTTTCAAGTCTTATGGCTATTAAAGACAGAATGAGTAGAACTCGCCCTGATCTTCTGACAAATATTCTATATAAATTAAATGACTGCCATATTTTAAAACTTTCTGTAAACTTGGAGTGGTGCCCGGCTCATGTTGGTATAGTCGGTAAAGATTGTCCAAACTGCCTAGTCCATTTTACTACGGAAAGAAATATAAAAAGATCGGACAGGGAAAGTAGCATTCAAGGAGGACAGTAAACCACAAAACACAGAAACAAACACGCAAACAGACAAACAAGAAGGCAAAATCAATAATAAATGCAAACGACATCACAAACACAAAAATGGTTGACAATAGGGCTACCGCCTTGGAACGGTCAGTGGCAAAGTAGGCCACTGGGGGTTTAAACCGGTTCTAGGGTGCACCAAACCTCACACTTACCCTACTGTCATCCCATTAAAACAGGACAGTGTAAATGAAGAAATCCCCGCCATGATCTAATATCTAACCAACAAGGCAGCATCAATAGGCAATATAAGTAAAACACAAATATGCTCGTGTAAATATAATACAAAAAAACAATAGCCTAGAAAGCCACAATGAACATTATTTACTAGATTGTAGTCAGTTTGAAATACAGAGAGATATCTTAAAATTAAAATTGCTAAACTTATTACTACCCTTTAATTTAACTAACATTTTAGATCCTATCAAAAAACATAGAGTTCAAGTATTTAGCGCTCTCAGTTCTTTCATCCTGGTCACAAAATTCGAAAAGAAGATTTAGACTAAATAAATTCGTTTATTTAGTATAATTTTACCAAATTGTAAACCCTTTCTATTAGAGTGCAGATACACGTCATATTTAGCATTATATAAACGTCATATCATTACTTATTAGTCTACGTAAGTAACAAAATAATATATAAACTTCTTATGAATAACATAGTCTACTTATATAGTAGATTAAATCTGGGTCATACTCAGTACTTACTGCCACCTGGTTAGACGGTTGTTGTACTGGCTCTCCGGGTGGTAGTCAACACAGAGACGGACGTTATTCTCAGTTATATATTGCTTTTCCCTGAAATTAAATAGTAATACAACTACAATGTTGGACGGCCCAGTGGGGGAGGCTAGGGATGGGCTTGTAATTTTAGACATACAGAGTCTCCCTCAATGAGTGTTGAAAACATTGAACAGGATGTAGTACCCCATCTTTTAAATATACTCTAAACCAAATATTATTCTTAAGTTCTAGTCTGCTTTCCCCTGTAATATAACAGGACTATTTTTTAGATATACCATTAATATAAACAGACCTAGGTTATTCTCAGGTTATATTTTATTTTCCTCTGAAATTAAATAGTAATAAAACTACAATGTTGGACGGCCCAGTGGATCAGCTTGTATGTTATGTCTGCTGGGTTCGAAAACACTGATGGTTTAATTTCGTCTATTAATATATACGGACATGGTAAGCACTCCATGACAAAATGAGTGTGGGGACTGCCCTATACTTTGGTGTCATGGAGATGCTTATTAAATATTAAATGCTTATTAAAGGGGTTGATGCACTATTTTCAAGGGCTCTGAAAAACTTGAAAAAAGCATATTGATAAAATGTCTTTATTAAAGCAAAGAAAAATAATACTAAAATGTATACATTTTACATCTGTATATTTATTTTTAATCAATTTGCAGTGGCTTTCTTTGCTTTAAAATACATTTTGTCAATATGCCATATATGGTAAAACGGCGCGATGACGTCATCGTTCAAAGATGGCCGTCTCCATTTATATTCTTTGCAATTTTTCAATAGGTCACATCTCCTTTATTTTTCATGACATTTTGATAATTCATTCAGCTTTTTCCAAGTTGTTCAGAGCCCTTTTAAATAAATCCTGTTTGAAAATAGTGCATCAACCCCTTTAAATATGTCATATAAATGTCTTAAATGTTTATTTTATAAACAATAATATTACTAAGTTACTTATTTTCTCCCCACCCCATCCACTCCTACTCCCATATGTCGTATAATTTCACGTAACACTATTTTGTATGCCCCCACCAGCCCCGGTGTGTGATTTTAATATTTGATTGTCTTATATGAACAATTAAGTTAATAGAAGTTCCTGGCTGTCCTATTTAGTTTTATATATGCTTAATACTTCACATTGATTTTATATCGACAGCTGGGAAGATACTATTTTAAGTTTGATCTGACGCACACATCGGGATAACGGGGGACATAATATTAACATGTAAAACCTATGTATACCTCTGCTTCATGCCCTCCCCAGTGTGGCCTCCCCGTGGCTTTGGCGGAGGGACACACTCCATTTAACGCATTTGCTCTCATAGGCGCACATTTCATATTGCTTTGTTTTATATTGAGAGATTTGGAGTGATGTCGTACTAACAACACTGGGTATTTTAACGATTTCCTTTTTAACATTATATGCTTATAATTATAAGAGTCCATTCCCTTTCGAAGGGAGCATGAAGCAGACACAACATGGATTATGTATATATGTACATATTAAGTTAAATTATTTTTAAGAAATAGTGACGCGCTGGCGCCGGAATATAATTATATTATAAATAATCCTCGATTGAATTTTATAAAATAGACCAAAATGAGCTTATTCCCCCTGTGTTTCCATCACTCAGCCTCTGCCAAGTTAATTTTCTTGTGTCCCTGCCAACCATTTATTGCCATGTCTTGCGTCTGCTTGGATCCTGCCATCCTTGCGAGATTGATAAGCATTAGTAACATTATTTAAATTACTATGGTTAATATATATATAATTACTATGGTTATTATATATAAACTAGCCCCGTGTGGTTGCCGGGGCCCCGTTTGGTCACGGGGCAAAGAAAAGGGCCACTGCAGATCTCTTTGGAGGGGTAGGCAGAGGGGTAGAATCCCCCCAAATTCATGTTCATTTTATCATTTTTGTTCATGTTCATTAAAGGTCTTCATCATGATCCCTGCATTGTTTCAGGTGCCATCTCGCTCGCATCAAAAGAGCAGTGGCAGAAAAACAATAACGTGGCTCCAGCGTAAATGGAGTTTCTACGATAGAATTTGCAGCAACTCTGCAGTTCAGGGTGAGAAGGTTCTAGACCCATTTTCCATATTTTATCTCGATGTACATGGAAGATGAGCCTGGCATGTTCATGCCTGCTAGGCGCCATATAACCTTTTCATGTGTTGGTGCGCCTTAAAACCCCAATTCAATTCAATTCAATATATAAACTACTATTGAAAACCTCGCCAAAAGGCCTAGTTGCCAACGGCGAGGAAAACTAAAACCTTATACTCCTACTTCTGTTGTTACGCTGAGTTTGAGAAGCCCTTCTGTTGTGACGCCGAGTTTGAGAAGCCCTTCTGTTGTGACGCCGAGTTTGAGAAGCCCTTCTGTTGTGACGCCGAGTTTGAGAACGATACTAACACTCTAATTTTCTTCATAAGATTTGCACACCAGACTGAATCTCTGAAAAAGTTCCAAAAAAAATTAAATGATTGAGTATAATTCATCGATTTATCTAATGATAACATAATATGTAAACGTTTTAGACATGTGAATTCAAAAGGACGGTTCATATGGTTATGGTATAACTCGGATTGTCTATCCGATATGTTTAATTCATTATTGTGCACCAGTTTACTTTTTATAGAGATAAAATGTACTTTTTCGAAATATAAATTGATAAATGCTAAAATATATCAGTTAAGGCCTCTTCCCTTCTTAATACGGACGTTATCTGATACTAAATGCATGGATTAATCATGCAACTTGGCTATATAGAAGCACACACTATCAATATGTCAAGCTGATTTTGTATTTGCTATATCTTTAAGTTGGCTTAAGTGGTTGTTTGGTAATCTATTCACTGAGACAAGAACCGAGGACTACTTCAGATTAATGATTAATGATGCACTTTTCAAAAGGAATATTACAACCGAATGAATCAAAGGACTTCAAATAGGTATTGCTATGATAAGAGTGTCATACCACCATAATTTGACATTGTTTGCCCAGATTTTTTCTTAAATATTGCATTTGATTAAACATTCAATGCGTCATGAAATACTTCTACTGTGTGACTTTGTTACCGTGCAAAACATAAATCCATATAAAACATAACAACAAATGTAATTTCAAAACAAAAGCAATTTTCAAGCCTCTGTAATATTCTGGGTATACTGTTTACTGATATATAAGTGCAATTAAGTTCATGTGTTGCCTGGTGGTTCTGCATGGAAACAATGTGCAATGTGTGTACAATCGGTTTTCGTTATAATCCCTTATACTAACTACAGGCAACGTGTGTACATTCGTCTTTCGTACTGATTCCTTATACTAACTACAGGCAATGCTTTGTCTTTAGTTCTGATCATTTATACTAACTACGCGCAATGTGAGTACAATCATCTTTCGTTCTAATCATTTATACTAACTACGGGCAATGTGTGTACAATCGTCTTTCGTCCTAATCCTTTATACTAACTACGGGCAATGTGTGTACACTCGTCTTTCGTTCTAATCCTTTATACTAACTATGCGGACAGACGGACGGATGGACGGACGGACAATCCCACACCATAATAAGTTCCGTTATTCAAACGGGTGTATAGTAAAATGAAATGAAGCATTCTTGAACATGTTCAGTAGGAACGCCACGGACCTATAACATATCAGTTCTGTTCGCATTTTAACTCCGCGAACATGGACTATTTCATTGTATTTTACGGACTATTTTACGAATTTTCAATTAAAACAGACGCCATTTTTTTACACCCGAAATTGGGCGCGATACTTCGGCGAGCACTACGGGTACCTATGGAGTCTAACAACACGCGTACAGTGTTTCATACCGTATATTATGTAAACACTGATACCTTACCGGACGAAATAACGTCCCATTATGTGTCAACACGATGCAGTGTTGGTGACTGACAGGTCACCGTGACATAACTTGACACGTGAAATTGACATGTTGTTGCAAGTTGGATTAGGGATTATTGTCTGCTGCTGGAGGTCCATGATCAAGGTATTTGTTTTGTCATTAAAATGTGTTTGTTAATAAACAGAACACACCACTTTTAGATCGTGCATATTTAGACAATGGCCAAATACAGTGCCTAAAAAAGTGGTGTATACTGTATAATAGAAAGTTCATAATCATTATAAGTGTTGTTCGTGTACTCCGATCTTTCCAGTAACTTGATGTACTGTAAACTGTAGAACGTTTCGTGGAATAAAACAATTGCTAGTAGAAATGC
>JAWPHD010026329.1:0-13440 GCA_037043455.1 Cyrtodaria siliqua | reverse complement strand
CTTACGCATATATATTCATTCTTACACATATATATTCATTTCTTACACAATTATATTCCGTTCTTACACATATATATTAAGTTCTTACACATATATATTCAGTTCTTACACATATATATTCAGTTCTTACACATATATATTCAGTTCTGACACATATATATTCAGTTCTTACAAATATATATTCCGTTCTTACGCATATATATTCAGTTCTTACGAATATGTTCAGTTCTTACGCATATATATTCAGTTCTTACGCATATATATTCAGTTCTTACACATATATATTCAGTTCTTAAGCATATATATTCAGTTCTTACTCATATATATTCCGTTCTTACGCATATATATTCCGTTCTTACGCAAATATATTCCGTTCTTACGCATATATATTCAGCTCTTAGGCATATATATTCCGTTCTTACGCATATATATTCAGTTCTTACACATATATATTCAGTTATTACAAATATATATTCCGTTCTTACGCATATATATTCAGTTCTTACGCATATATTCAGTTCTAACGCATATATATTCAGTTCTTACGCATATACATTCAGTTCTTACACATATATATTCAGTTCTTACACATATATATTCAGTTCTTACACATATATATACAGTTCTTACACCTATATATTCAGTTCTTACACATATATATTCAGTTCTTACGCATATATATATTCAGTTCTTACGCATATATTCAGTTCTTACGCATATATATTCAGTTCTTACACATATATATTCAGCTCTTACGCATATATATTCAGTTCTTACACATATATATTCCGTTCTTACGCATATATATTCAGTTCTTACACATATATATTCAGTCCTTACTCATATATATTCAGTTCTTACACATATATATTCAGTTTTTACGCACATATTTTCCGTTCTTACGCATATATATTCAGTTCTTACACATATATATTCAGTTCTTACGCATATATATTCCGTTCTTACGCATATATATTCCGTTCTTACGCATATATATTCAGTTCTTACACGTATATATTCATTTCTTACACATATATATTCCGTTCTTATGCATATATATTCAGTTCTTACTCATATATATTCAGTTCTTACACATATATATTCAGTTCTTACTCATATATATTCCGTTCTTACGCATATATATTCAGTTCTTACACATACATATTCAGGTCTTACACATATATATTCAGTTCTTACACATATATATTCAGTTCTTACTCATATATATTCCGTTCTTACGCATATATATTCCGTTCTTACACATATATATTCAGTTCTTACACATATATATTCAGTTCTTACACATATATATTAAGTTCTTACACGTATATATTCAGTTATTACCCATATATATCCGTTCTTACGCATATATATTCCATTCATACGCATATATATTCCGTATTTACGCATATATTCAGTTCTTACGCATATATTCAGTTCTTACTTATATATATTCGTTCTTACGCATATATATTCAGTTCTTACACATATATATTCATTTCTTACACAATTATTTTCCGTTCTTACACATATATATTAAGTTCTTACACATATATATTCAGTTCTTACACATATATATTCAGTTCTTACACATATATATTCAGTTCTGACACATATATATTCAGTTCTGACACATATATATTCAGTTCTTACAAATATATATTCCGTTCTTACGCATATATATTCAGTTCTTACGAATATATTAAGTTCTTACGCATATATATTCAGTTCTTACACATATATATTCAGTTCTTACACATATATATTCCGTTCTTACGCATATATATTCAGTTCTTACTCATGTATATTCCGTTCTTACGCATATATATTCCGTTCTTACGCAAATATATTCCGTTCTTACGCATATATATTCAGCTCTTAGGCATATATATTCCGTTCTTATGCATATATATTCAGTTCTTACACATATATATTCCGTTCTTACACATATATATTCAGTTCTTACACATATATATTCAGTTACATATATATTTAGTTCTTACACATATATATTCAGTTCTTACACATATATATTCAGTTCTTAGACATATATATTCAGTTCTTACAAATATATATTCCGTTCTTACGCATATATATTCAGTTCTTACGCATATATTCAGTTCTAACGCATATATATTCAGTTCTTACGCATATACATTCAGTTCTTACACATATATATTCAGTTCTTACACATATATATTCAGTACTTACACATATATATACAGTTCTTACACCTATATATTCAGTTCTTACACATATATATTCAGTTCTTACACATATATATACAGTTCTTACACCTATATATTCAGTTCTGACACATATATATTCAGTTCTTACACATATATATTCATTTCTTACACAATTATATTCCGTTCTTACACATATATATTAAGTTCTTACATATATATATTCAGTTCTTACACATATATATTCAGTTCTTACACATATATATTCAGTTCTGACTCATATATATTCAGTTCTTACAAATATATATTCCGTTCTTACGCATATATATTCAGTTCTTACGAATATATTCAGTTCTTACGCATATATATTCAGTCCTTACACATATATATTCAGTTCTTACACATATATATTCAGTTCTTACGCATATATATTCAGTTCTTACTCATATATATTCCGTTCTTACGCATATATATTCCGTTCTTACACATATATATTCAGTTCTTACACATATATATTCAGTTCTTACACATATATATTCAGTTCTTACACGTATATATTCAGTTCTTACCCATATATATTCCGTTCTTACGCATATATACTCCGTTCTTACGCATATATATTCCTTTTTTACGCATATATTCAGTTCTTACGCATATATTCAGTTCTTACGCATATATACTCCGTTCTTACACATATTTATGCAGTTCTTACACATATATATTCAGTACTTACACATATATATTCAGTTCTTACACATATATATTCATTTCTTACTCATATATATTCCGTTCTTACGCATATATATTCCGTTCTTACACATATATATTCAGTTCTTACACTTATCTATTCAGTTCTTACACATATATATTTAGTTCTTACACGTACATATTCAGTTCTTACCCATATATATTCCGTTTTTACGCATATATATTCCGTTCTTACGCATATATATTCCGTTTTTACGCATATATTCAGTTTTTACGCATATATTCAATTCTTACGCATATATACTCCGTTCTTACACATATATATTAAGTTCTTACACATATATATTCAGTACTTACACATATATATTCAGTTCTTACACATATATATTCAGTTCTTACACATATATATTCAGTTCTTACACATATATATTCAATTCTTACAAATATATATTCCGTTCTTACGCATATATATTCAGTTCTTACGCATATATTCAGTTCTTACGCATATATATTCAGTTCTTACACATATATATTCAGCTCTTACGCATATATATTCAGTTCTTACACATATATATTCCGTTCTTACGCATATATATTCAGTTCTTACACATATATATTCAGTCCTTACACATATATATTCAGTTCTTACACATATATATTCCGTTCTTACGCATATATATTCCGTTCTTACACATATATATTCAGTTCTTACACGTATATATTCAGTTCTTACACATATATATTCAGTTCTTACACGTATATATTCAGTTCTTACTCATATATATTCCGTTCTTACGCATATATATTCCGTTCTTACGCAAATATATTCCGTTCTTACGCATATATATTCAGCTCTTAGGCATATATATTCCGTTCTTACGCATATATATTCAGTTCTTACACATATATATTCCGTTCTTACACATATATATTCAGTTCTTACACATATATATTCAGTTACATATATATTTAGTTCTTACACATATATATTCCGTTCTTACACATATATATTCAGTTCCTAGACATATATATTCAGTTCTTACAAATATATATTCCGTTCTTACGCATATATATTCAGTTCTTACGCATATACATTCATTTCTTACACATATATATTCAGTTCTTACACATATATATTCAGTTCTTACACATATATATACAGTACTTACACATATATATACAGTTCTTACACCTATATATTCAGTTCTTACACATATATATTCAGTTCTTACACATATATATTCAGTTCTGACTCATATATATTCAGTTCTTACAAATATATATTCCGTTCTTACGCATATATATTCAGTTCTTACGAATATATTCAGTTCTTACGCATATATATTCAGTCCTTACACATATATATTCAGTTCTTACACATATATATTCAGTTCTTACGCATATATATTCAGTTCTTACTCATATATATTCCGTTCTTACGCATATATATTCCGTTCTTACACATATATATTCAGTTCTTACACATATATATTCAGTTCTTACACATATATATTCAGTTCTTACACGTATATATTCAGTTCTTACCCATATATATTCCGTTCTTACGCATATATACTCCGTTCTTACGCATATATATTCCTTTTTTACGCATATATTCAGTTCTTACGCATATATTCAGTTCTTACGCATATATACTCCGTTCTTACACATATTTATGCAGTTCTTACACATATATATTCAGTACTTACACATATATATTCAGTTCTTACACATATATATTCATTTCTTACTCATATATATTCCGTTCTTACGCATATATATTCCGTTCTTACACATATATATTCAGTTCTTACACTTATCTATTCAGTTCTTACACATATATATTTAGTTCTTACACGTACATATTCAGTTCTTACCCATATATATTCCGTTTTTACGCATATATATTCCGTTCTTACGCATATATATTCCGTTTTTACGCATATATTCAGTTTTTACGCATATATTCAATTCTTACGCATATATACTCCGTTCTTACACATATATATTAAGTTCTTACACATATATATTCAGTACTTACACATATATATTCAGTTCTTACACATATATATTCAGTTCTTACACATATATATTCAGTTCTTACACATATATATTCAATTCTTACAAATATATATTCCGTTCTTACGCATATATATTCAGTTCTTACGCATATATTCAGTTCTTACGCATATATATTCAGTTCTTACACATATATATTCAGCTCTTACGCATATATATTCAGTTCTTACACATATATATTCCGTTCTTACGCATATATATTCAGTTCTTACACATATATATTCAGTCCTTACACATATATATTCAGTTCTTACACATATATATTCCGTTCTTACGCATATATATTCCGTTCTTACACATATATATTCAGTTCTTACACGTATATATTCAGTTCTTACACATATATATTCAGTTCTTACACGTATATATTCAGTTCTTACTCATATATATTCCGTTCTTACGCATATATATTCCGTTCTTACGCAAATATATTCCGTTCTTACGCATATATATTCAGCTCTTAGGCATATATATTCCGTTCTTACGCATATATATTCAGTTCTTACACATATATATTCCGTTCTTACACATATATATTCAGTTCTTACACATATATATTCAGTTACATATATATTTAGTTCTTACACATATATATTCCGTTCTTACACATATATATTCAGTTCCTAGACATATATATTCAGTTCTTACAAATATATATTCCGTTCTTACGCATATATATTCAGTTCTTACGCATATACATTCATTTCTTACACATATATATTCAGTTCTTACACATATATATTCAGTTCTTACACATATATATACAGTACTTACACATATATATACAGTTCTTACACCTATATATTCAGTTCTTACACATATATATTCAGTTCTTACACATATATATACAGTTCTTACACCTATATATTCAGTTCTTACACATATATATTCAGTTCTTACACATATATATTCATTTCTTACACAATTATATTCCGTTCTTACACATATATATTAAGTTCTTACATATATATATTCAGTTCTTACACATATATATTCAGTTCTTACACATATATATTCAGTTCTGACTCATATATATTCAGTTCTTACAAATATATATTCCGTTCTTACGCATATATATTGAGTTCTTACGAATATATTCAGTTCTTACGCATATATATTCAGTTCTTACACATATATATTCAGTTCTTACACATATATATTCAGTTCTTACGCATATATATTCAGTTCTTACTCATATATATTCCGTTCTTACGCATATATATTCCGTTCTTACACATATATATTCAGTTCTTACACATATATATTCAGTTCTTACACATATATATTCAGTTCTTACACGTATATATTCAGTTCTTACGCATATATATTCCATTCTCATGCATATATATTCAGTTCTTACGCATATATATTCAGTTCTTACACATATATATTCAGTTCTTACATATATATAGTTCTTACGCATATATACTCCGTTCTTACACATATATATGCAGTTCTTACACATATATATTCAGTACTTACACATATATATTCAGTTCTTACACATATATATTCATTTCTTACTCATATATATTCCGTTCTTACGCATATATATTCCGTTCTTACACATATATATTCAGTTCTTACACTTATCTATTCAGTTCTTACACATATATATTTAGTTCTTACACGTACATATTCAGTTCTTACCCATATATATTCCGTTTTTACGCATATATATTCCGTTCTTACGCATATATATTCCGTTTTTACGCATATATTCAGTTTTTACGCATATATTCAATTCTTACGCATATATACTCCGTTCTTACACATATATATTAAGTTCTTACACATATATATTCAGTACTTACACATATATATTCAGTTCTTACACATATATATTCAGTTCTTACACATATATATTCAGTTCTTACACATATATATTCAATTCTTACAAATATATATTCCGTTCTTACGCATATATATTCAGTTCTTACGCATATATTCAGTTCTTACGCATATATATTCAGTTCTTACACATATATATTCAGCTCTTACGCATATATATTCAGTTCTTACACATATATATTCCGTTCTTACGCATATATATTCAGTTCTTACACATATATATTCAGTCCTTACACATATATATTCAGTTCTTACACATATATATTCCGTTCTTACGCATATATATTCCGTTCTTACACATATATATTCAGTTCTTACACGTATATATTCAGTTCTTACACATATATATTCAGTTCTTACACGTATATATTCAGTTCTTACCCATATATATCCGTTCTTACGCATATATATTCCGTTCTTACTTATATATATTCCGTATTTACGCATATATTCAGTTCTTACGCATATATTCAGTTCTTACTTATATATATTCATTCTTACGCATATATATTCAGTTCTTACACATATATATTCATTTCTTACACAATAATATTCCGTTCTTACACATATATATTAAGTTCTTACATATATATATTCAGTTCTTACACATATATATTCAGTTCTTACACATATATATTCAGTTCTGACTCATATATATTCAGTTCTTACAAATTTATATTCCGTTCTTACGCATATATATTCAGTTCTTACGAATATATTCAGTTCTTACGCATATATATTCAGTTCTTACACATATATATTCAGTTCTTACATATATATATTCAGTTCTTACGCATATATATTCAGTTCTTACTCATATATATTCCGTTCTTACGCATATATGTTCCGTTCTTACACATATATATTCAGTTCTTACACATATATATTCAGTTCTTACACATATATATTCAGTTCTTACACGTATATATTCAGTTCTTACCCATATATATTCCGTTCTTACGCATATATATTCCGTTCTTACGCATATATATTCCGTTTTTACGCATATATTCAGTTCTTACGCATATATTCAGTTCTTACGCATATATACTCCGTTCTTACACATATATATGCAGTTCTTACACATATATATTCAGTACTTACACATATATATTCAGTTCTTACACATATATATTCATTTCTTACACAATTATATATTATATTATATTTAATATTTATATTATATATTCAGTTCTTACACATATATATTCAGTTATTACACATATATATTCCGTTCTTACGCATATATATTCCGTTCTTACGCATATATATTCCGTTCTTACGCATATATATTCCGTTCTTACGCATATATATTCAGTTCTTATGCATATATATTCAGTTCTTACTCATATATATTCAGTTCTTACACATATATATTCAGTTCTTACACATATATATTCCGTTCTTACGCATATATATTCAGTTCTTACACATACATATTCAGGTCTTACACATATATATTCAGTTCTTACACATATATATTCAGTTCGTACTCATATATATTCCGTTCTTACACATATATATTCCGTTCTTACACGTATATATTCAGTTCTTACACATATATATTCAGTTCTTACACCTATATATTCAGTTATTACCCATATATATCCGTTCTTACGCATATATATTCCGTTCTTACGCATATATATTCCGTATTTACGCATATATTCAGTTCTTACGCATATATTCAGTTCTTACTTATATATATTCGTTCTTACGCATATATATTCAGTTCTTACACATATATATTCATTTCTTACACAATTATATTCCGTTCTTACACATATATATTCAGTTCTTACACATATATATTCAGTTCTTACACATATATATTCAGTTCTGACACATATATATTCAGTTCTTACAAATATATATTCCGTTCTTACGCATATATATTCAGTTCTTACGAATATATTCAGTTCTTACGCATATATATTCAGTTCTTACACATATATATTCAGTTCTTACACATATATATTCAGTTCTTACGCATATATATTCAGTTCTTACTCATATATATTCCGTTCTTACGCATATATATTCCGTTCTTATGCAAATATATTCCGTTCTTACGCATATATATTCAGCTCTTAGGCATATATATTCCGTTCTTACGCATATATATTCAGTTCTTACACATATATATTCCGTTCTTACACATATATATTCAGTTCTTACACATATATATTCAGTTACATATATATTTAGTTCTTACACATATATATTCAGTTCTTACACATATATATTCAGTTCTTAGACATATATATTCATTTCTTACAAATATATATTCCGTTCTTACGCATATATATTCAGTTCTTACGCATATATTCAGTTCTAACGCATATATATTCAGTTCTTACGCATATACATTCAGTTCTTACACATATATATTCAGTTCTTACACATATATATTCAGTTCTTACACATATATATACAGTACTTACACCTATATATTCAGTTCTTACACATATATATTCAGTTCTTACGCATATATATTCAGTTCTTAAGCATATATTCAGTTCTTACGCATATATATTCAGTTCTTACACATATATATTCAGCTCTTACGCATATATATTCAGTTCTTACACATATATATTCCGTTCTTACGCATATATATTCAGTTCTTACACATATATATTCAGTCCTTACTCATATATATTCAGTTCTTACACATATATATTCAGTTCTTACGCATATATATTCCGTTCTTACGCATATATATTCCGTTCTTACGCATATATATTCAGTTCTTACACGTATATATTCATTTCTTACACATATATATTCCGTTCTTATGCATATATATTCAGTTCTTACTCATATATATTCAGTTCTTACACATATATATTCAGTTCTTACACATATATATTCCGTTCTTACGCATATATATTCAGTTCTTACACATACATATTCAGGTCTTACACATATATATTCAGTTCTTACACATATATATTCAGTTCTTACTCATATATATTCCGTTCTTACGCATATATATTCCGTTCTTACACATATATATTCAGTTCTTACACGTATATATTCAGTTCTTACACATATATATTCAGTTCTTACACGTATATATTCAGTTATTACCCATATATATCCGTTCTTACGCATATATATTCCGTTCTTACGCATATATATTCCGTATTTACGCATATATTCAGTTCTTACGCATATATTCAGTTCTTACTTATATATATTCGTTCTTACGCATATATATTCAGTTCTTACACATATATATTCATTTCTTACACAATTATATTCCGTTCTTACACATATATATTAAGCTCTTACACATATATATTCAGTTCTTACACATATATATTCAGTTCTTACACTTATATATTCAGTTCTGACACATATATATTCAGTTCTTACACATATATATTCAGTTCTTACACGTATATATTCAGTTATTACCCATATATATCCGTTCTTACGCATATATATTCCGTTCTTACGCATATATATTCCGTATTTACGCATATATTCAGTTCTTACGCATATATTCAGTTCTTACTTATATATATTCGTTCTTACGCATATATATTCATTCTTACACATATATATTCATTTCTTACACAATTATATTCCGTTCTTACACATATATATTAAGTTCTTACACATATATATTCAGTTCTTACACATATATATTCAGTTCTTACACATATATATTCAGTTCTGACACATATATAATATTCAGTTCTTACACATATATATTCAGTTCTTACAAATATATATTCCGTTCTTACGCATATATATTCAGTTCTTACGCATATATTCAGTTCTTACGCATATATATTCAGTTCTTACACATATATATTCAGCTCTTACGCATATATATTCAGTTCTTACACATATATATTCCGTTCTTACGCATATATATTCAGTTCTTACACATATATATTCAGTCCTTACACATATATATTCAGTTCTTACACATATATATTCAGTTCTTACGCATATATATTCAGTTCTTACACATATATATTCAGTACTTAGGCATATATATTCCGTTCTTACACATATATATTCAGTTCTTACGCATATATTCATTTTTACGCATATATTCAATTCTTACGCATATATACTCCGTTCTTACACATATATATTAAGTTCTTACACATATATATTCAGTACTTACACATATATATTCAGTTCTTACACATATATATTCAGTTCTTACACATATATATTCAGTTCTTACAAATATATATTCCGTTCTTACGCATATATATTCCGTTCTTACGCATATATTCAGTTCTTACGCATATATATTCAGTTCTTACACATATATATTCAGCTCTTACGCATATATATTCAGTTCTTACACATATATATTCCGTTCTTACGCATATATATTCAGTTCTTACACATATATATTCAGTCCTTACACATATATATTCAGTTCTTACACATATGTATTCAGTTTTTTCGCATATATATTCCGTTCTTACGCATATATATTCAGTTCTTACACATATATATTCAGTTCTTACGCATATATATTCCGTTCTAACGCATATATATTCCGTTCTTACGCATATATATTCAGTTCTTACACGTATATATTCATTTCTTACACATATATATTCCGTTCTTATGCATATATATTCAGTTCTTACTCATATATATTCAGTTCTTACACATATATATTCAGTTCTTACACATATATATTCCGGTCTACGCATATATATTCAGTTCTTACACATACATATTCAGGTCTTACACATATATATTCAGTTCTTACACATATATATTCAGTTCTTACTCATATATATTCCGTTCTTACGCATATATATTCCGTTCTTACACATATATATTCAGTTCTTACACGTATATATTCAGTTCTTACACATATATATTCAGTTCTTACACGTATATATTCAGTTATTACCCATATATATCCGTTCTTACGCATATATATTCCGTTCTTACGCATATATATTCCGTATTTACGCATATATTCAGTTCTTACGCATATATTCAGTTCTTACTTATATATATTCGTTCTTACGCATATATATTCAGTTCTTACACATATATATTCATTTCTTACACAATTATATTCCGTTCTTACACATATATATTAAGTTCTTACACATATATATTCAGTTCTTACACATATATATTCAGTTCTTACACATATATATTCAGTTCTGACACATATATATTCAGTTCTTACAAATATATATTCCGTTCTTACGCATATATATTCAGTTCTTACGAATATATTCAGTTCTTACGCATATATATTCAGTTCTTACACATATATATTCAGTTCTTACACATATATATTCAGTTCTTACGCATATATATTCAGTTCTTACTCATATATATTCCGTTCTTACGCATATATATTCCGTTCTTACGCAAATATATTCCGTTCTTACGCATATATATTCAGCTCTTAGGCATATATATTCCGTTCTTACGCATATATATTCAGTTCTTACACTTATATATTCCGTTCTTACACATATATATTCAGTTCTTACACATATATATTCAGTTACATATATATTTAGTTCTTACACATATATATTCAGTTCTTACACATATATATTCAGGTCTTAGACATATATATTCAGTTCTTACAAATATATATTCCGTTCTTACGCATATATATTCCGTATTTACGCATATATTCAGTTCTTACGCATATATTCAGTTCTTACTTATATATATTCGTTCTTACGCATATATATTCAGTTCTTACACATATATATTCATTTCTTACACAATTATATTCCGTTCTTACACATATATATTAAGTTCTTACACATATATATTCAGTTCTTACACATATATATTCAGTTCTTACACATATATATTCAGTTCTTACACATATATATTCAGTTCTTACAAATATATATTCCGTTCTTACGCATATATATTCAGTTCTTACGCATATATTCAGTTCTTACGCATATATATTCAGTTCTTACACATATATATTCAGCTCTTACGCATATATATTCAGTTCTTACACATATATATTCCGTTCTTACGCATATATATTCCGTTCTTACGCATATATATTCAGTTCTTACACATATATATTCAGTCCTTACACATATATATTCAGTTCTTACACATATATATTCAGTTCTTACGCATATATATTCAGTTCTTACACATATATATTCAGTACTTAGGCATATATATTCCGTTCTTACACATATATATTCAGTTCTTACGCATATATTCAGTTTTTACGCATATATTCAATTCTTACGCATATATACTCCGTTCTTACACATATATATTAAGTTCTTACACATATATATTCAGTACTTACATATATATATTCAGTTCTTACACATATATATTCAGTTCTTACACATATATATTCAGTTCTTACAAATATATATTCCGTTCTTACGCATATATATTCAGTTCTTACGCATATATTCAGTTCTTACGCATATATATTCAGTTCTTACACATATATATTCAGCTCTTACGCATATATATTCAGTTCTTACACATATATATTCCGTTCTTACGCATATATATTCAGTTCTTACACATATATATTCAGTCCTTACACATATATATTCAGTTCTTACACATATGTATTCAGTTTTTACGCATATATATTCCGTTCTTA
>JAWPHD010026328.1:0-13445 GCA_037043455.1 Cyrtodaria siliqua | reverse complement strand
GTTGACTTTGAACTCAATAACCTGGTACGATATAGGGCAATCATATTATCATAATTTTTCATATGTTTCATTGTGACGGATAGGTTCGCGAGGATTTAAGGAACAAGTTTTTGGCCATCCTTAAAAAATTATTGGTTTGCTGTGCTCCGACCCAAAATGTTTTAGGTGGGTAAGTAGGTAGGTGAATTTGTTTTCCAAAGGCAGTAAAAAACATAAGAAATTTAAGGAAAAATACTCTTAAAATACCAAAAAAACTATTTTTTTAAAAAGAAATTGCAATAAAAAGTTTTGGGTAGAGCTCTTTTTAGTGAGTAGGTCGAGCACAGCAAACTTACAATTTTTTACGGATGGCCTTATGTGTGGATTGTGTGGATTGTGTGGAATCGGTGTTTTTGTAGATTCTCGTGGATTTGAAGGGACCATTTTTGTGTGTGGATTGTGTGGAATCGATGCTTTTGTAGATTTTCTGCAATCACTATTGATATTACTTTGATTTTATGGAATTTCCATGGACTTTGTAAATTCCTTATTTTGTGAATTGTTAAATGCATTGGTTTTGTTGATTAATTTTTGCCGGGGTTTTCCGATTTTCGTGAATTTATTATTTCTGTGGACAGTGTGGAATGTTTACAATCTGCACTTTCAGGAATACTGAATCTGTGCATATAAGCATTTATTTAAGTTCGCTGTATTGCACTGGACAGTTTAGCGACCAGACCACGGTATAAAGTCTCATCTGAAGGTCTGGTAAGGTAGGAAATAATTTTTAGATATTTCAATAATTAACCCAAATTCGGTCCTGGCTGGGATTGAACGCACGAATACTGAATCCAGTAAATATTGTCCCCACTACATATTTGCTACTTCTATAGAAAATACAAAATTTGGTGTTTCTCACACGAATAACTTCACAGTTGTGAAGAATAAATGAAGTTTTCAATAGCAATTCCTATAACCTTGTTTTATTTACAAGGTCAGAATAAAAAAATGATAAACAATACTCTAGCTTCAGACTGCTGTCTACACCAGTACCTTCTCCTAATGGAAAGAGGCAGTCGTTTCTATTTTAAGAAAATATAACTCACACGAGTGAACTAAAACGGCAACTTTTATGTTTCTATTTATAGAGAGTAGCTCTGAATTTTTAATGACTGAACACACATCCTACATACAGAGACTGTTCTCGAGAATCTCTGAAATTTGCACAGAACATTGAATTTCATAAATATTTAGAAGAAATACAAAATGATCACTTATTGAAAATTAATACGTACTGTTAGTAAGGGTGGTTACCCTCTGCTCTGCTTCACCGAGTTTCCTAGCAACGGCGAGCTGGGTCTCTTGAAGCTGGCGTTCTTTCTCTGCAAACTGTTTCTGTAATTCCCGTTCTTTTTCTTTTGTTCGCGCCTGTCAAAATTTACGAAGAGACACAAATGTACATTTTTGATTCCTTATTCTCGGTATGCCCATCTTTATTATATATATCATCAAAAAAAATTACGTGTCCTCACTAAAATGGTTCCCAAAATCACTAAATAATTGGTCAAATTATATCATGTATGCAGTATTTTCGTACAACGCTTCCCTTTTGTAAACACTTAATTAATTAATGATTTAAGTCAGTCTTATTTCACCGGATTTTTAATCAACAGGATCTAGTTTGGTCATCGATAAAAAACAATCCGTGTCGCAAACAAGACGTTATAGATCGCTATCTGAGATGTGATATAAGCTATCATAAAGAAACAATCAAGCTTGTCACTGACTCGTCACATCAATGTCACATGGACGCATTGATCTTAAATCCCACCCATCTGAGCGATATCGCGGCCTGATTAGTCGACAGCGACACAAATTAATCAGTCATGCATGACTGGTTAACGGTAGGCCACTATCAAAGAGTTAACACCGTGTAGATGTAATTCATTGTTTTCAGAACTGTCGTCTGCTAAAGGTAAATAAGACTTTGACAAATGGCCGACACTGTTCACACCACAATGCAAAAGTGTGTTATATACCATTTAGATATATTTGTAGATAATGCCCTAATACAGTCTGATTTCTATAGCCACAAAATTTTCATTACCTATATCTTTTTGTTTGTTATTAATTGCCATATGGTCTTTTTCATTAAGCTTAAACTGTGTAATATTCAAATTTTAGCATACCAAAAATAGAACTGAGCTAGAAAAATGTATTCACCATCATTATAAACAATAACCCTAATTTAAGTATGTTTTTATTGTGTTTAGTTCTTCTACATAACTTACAAGTTTTAAATCATTAACATTAAAAGTATAGTTCAATTCAAGCAAATTGTTTTTGTATATTACTAACTGTTGATTATATTGCTTCAATAATATACTTAAACCTACGGTAGAGTACCCAAATGAACACAGTCTGAAAACTAAATTTATTTAATTTAATTATGTGCAAGCAGGTCTGAAGTAAAAATGATACCGAATTAATAAATTGAGATGCTAATTTTAATTCTTGATAACCTTACGGCTGGCAGGTATACAATACTAGTTCTACCCAGGAAAAAGTGACCGGTCTGCCTCCACCACGAAAAAAATCAAATGTCATATACAGACAATGACGAAAAACACCATTCAATCAACCAACCAATTCTTGACAAAAATACAAGATTGCCAAGTGTCCCTTTAAGACTACATTAGACGTTTGATGCTGCCTACATTGTCTGTATCGTTATCAGTGCTGACTAACGCATGTATGCACTGAGTAATCGACTAAAAAGGTGCAAGCACTTAATCATTAATGCTTAATTACACATTTATTGTAGTGTTTTTTTATAAGTTTGCATCAATTTATAAACAAATGGTAAAAAAAATAAAAAAGATAAAAAGTTATTAAATTTCATCAATTAATATCCTTTACTAGAAAGTAATCGACTTGTTAAATGCGGTACAATTTTAATTTGATAATAACAAAAAATCTCTCATTATTTTTGCAAACTTTGAATTAAAGTATTTTTCAAACACAATACTAATTCGTTTTAAATGAAAACTGTCAAACGTCATGTGGCAACAAGCCATACATATAAAACAGTATCAATTCTAAATTAGTCAGAGCTCTCATTTGACTGCCTATTCGTCCATTTCTCAGCTGTCGTCGTTTTCACCAGAGGGTACGGGCTGAATCAATTTATAACTGTTGCACATGAAGGTGATCAAGAAAGGTAGATTTATAACCAAACACATAAAAATAGCTAATTACGGGTCCTCCCAGTTAATAAGGGACGTTTAATTAATTCTGATCGCGACAAATAATGTTGATATTGTCTGTGTGAAAATTTTCCCACCACGATGTGGTCAGATATTTTTGGATGGGTGGTCTTTGGCTGTGCACGAATGTGCACTTTTGAGCACGAATGTGCACCTTTAAAGCCACGAAGTGTGCACGTTTGTTATATAAAAAATATCTTGTGCATTGTGTTTCGATAACAAAATCGCAATTTTATTAGTAAACAACTCGTAAGGAAATGCTGTCAACCTACACGAAATACGTAAATAGTAAATAAACGTGCCCGTAAATTTGTACACTTATTGAAATATTTTTTAAACTAGTTCCTTTAATAAGATAGGTGCGCTTTAATTAACGATTACGAAGAGACCATCAAAATATTTTTTCCAAATGCTTCCGCCAAAAATAATGAAATTTGTGCAGAAAGAATCAAAGTTCAAGCGAATGAAATATAGTCTGCACACACATGCATTTTTAGTTATTTATAGAGTACACTATTTTGACATGACCTGGCATTAAAGGGGTGTATTTATCAAGCATTAAAATTAGCATTTATTATTCGAGTATCAATTTTAACCTGCTTGCAGACAGTTAAATATAAGATACAACAATTTGGTGTTTTCTTCAATTTTTCGATTGACTGAATTGGGGTTTAATGGCGCACCAACACAAGACATCCTCAATGTACAGCTAGATAAAATATGGAGAATGGGCCTAGAACCTTCTAACCTGCAAAACTGCAGAGTTGTTGCAAATTCTATTGTAGACACGTTTCCACATTTGCATATGCGGTGTCATGAAGAAAACCTTGAATGAGCATGATAAAAATGACAAAATGAACATAAGGGGGCTCCTACCCATCTGCCTCTAGCGGCATTTGCAGTGGTTGTATTCTACCCCGGCAACCAAACTGGGAAATTGTTCGACGTTATTCTGCCATAGGTGCAGATATGTTATTGTTGCAATATAATCACCAATTAGTAATATATAATGCAAAACCAACATGAAGTATAAGTTTTACCTCAGACACCGACTCTATTTTATCTTCGCCCTCTCGCAGTCTGTCACGCAGCTGTTTTATTGTCACCTCTGTAATGTAAAAAACATTCAAGAATTTTTTATAGTTTTTTATTTATAATAAACAAACACTTTATTTGTTGTTTTTTTCCCAACGTCATAGCCCTGCGGTGGTTAACAAACATTACAGATGTACAGAATTTAATTCGTAACTGGTTATAGCGAACAGTGAAGCTATATTGCTTAAAGTCTATCCTGCAAACAACAGGCAAATCTTACAGCAGACGTCTACCGTTTCTTAGCCTACTAACGTTAAGGTATATATGTAACATGTTTCGAACTCAAACTCTACAACTACAATATAAATGCCTTAACTGGCCAGGCAAAACATAGCACTATCATCATCATTGCCGAAGTGGCGCATTATGATTTACCAACTCTTAATTCATTTTAGGCATATTCAATTACGGGTAGTTCAAGCATCTTTTGATCGTCACATACATTATTTTATGACCTCAACACATGGATAGAGTTTGGAAGAACGGTTTTGTAGAGAAATTTGGCAGTTTAATTTCTTCAATTACACCTCTTGTATCTAGATACATATATTGATTATTTGTTTGAAATAGTAATCTGTTATTATATAAATATCACATTCATGAGAGGGTGATAGTAAGAATGTTCACATTGATTATCATATCCGAAGGGTTAACATTCTTACTATTACCCTCTCATGAATGTGATATTTATTTTATTATACCGAAATCCTCTCTTATCGAAATAAAGTTCATTTTCAGTTTAGATTTCACTTTGCCGGATTTTTTCTCCTTTTTTTTTCCTTTCAAAAACATTCAAAATATGTCTATGAATGTTATAGCGTTGGCTTGTAAATAATGTAACTAAGAAATTGAGTGATAGTATATTAAAATCGGTAAAGTACTTTTGAAGTTATGATGAATTAAAAATAGCATATCACCATGCTGAGCCGATGACATCACCAAAACAATACGCCCTCACACGCGCATCAAAGCTGCGCATGCGATAATTTTTTTACCATCACCCCTGCGATTTACTATCACCCTGTACTATCACCCTCGCGTGAGATAGTAAGAAATTCCACATTGTTGTCTATGGGGATTTAGCATGGGCGTTTTATGTGAGGTATAGTAATAGCATTTATCAATACAAGTATTAGTACAAAAGTAAAAATATCGCTCTATAAAACTCTATTCAACCCAATGTCTGGCAACTATACAGAAATTAATGATAATGATGCGATTAAACCCACTTTAGAGAAGTTGCAAATGAGTCTGAAGAAGCCACGTGCTATTTCAGTACAAAGTAAGTTTGTCTGCAAAAGCCACGTGCTATTTGTGTATAGAGAATTAAGTGTGTCTTAGTTAAGTCATATCCTTCCTCTGGCTGACCTATTTCACACAGGTAGACACAATTAAATGAGAGAAATTCATCTTATAGGTGTCGCAATTTCTTATAAATGTTTTAGCATTACTGAAAAAAATCACTCATCTAGTCTTCATAACCAAGCATTTTTTATTTTGTCAATTACCATTCAAATCTATCTTATGTATTAAAGGGACACATGGCAATCTGGAACTATTTATCATGCATTAAAATAAGCCCCTGAACTTATTAATCCTGTAATATTCTAAATAAATAAATATGCAAGTTTTGTTGAAAATTAACTAATGAAATGCTGCCATTTTTTGAAAAAAATAAGTATCGCCATGTGTCCCTTTAAAATCTTATAATACTTTTAAAAAATCCATGAATCTCTCATTTTTAACAATTTGCTCCACTCACATACAAAAGACTAGTCTTACAGCCCAGTTGTTCAAAGATCGATTAATCCTTTGTTAGTGTAAACTTTCAACGTACATTTTCTCATAAAAATATGTTGTGTACTTAACTAAATGTTTTTAATTTGCATTTCTTCTTAACACATTATGCTTTCACATGCTCAATTTCTGGTCATAATATTCATTTATCGGAAATTCAGAGAGATTTGAAATTTTGACTTAACGCCCATTTAAATTAACCAATCTTTGAACAACTGGGCCCAGGCCTTAATATTAGTTCACTTAAATCTTCCTATTTGTAACCAAAAAATCAACAAATCAACAATATGTTATAACTAAATATAAAAGCACTTTTCTCACAAAAATAGAAATCGTCAAAAATAAAAAGAATCTTATCTTAAAGAAGTTATTTGTATGATATGCTTAAGTAAGCCTAAGGCTACAATGATAGCCCCTCTTTCCAATACACTGTTGACCATATATTCAGCATTGTCACCTTTAAGAAATCCCCAAAACCTAATACTTCACTGAGTTACTATTACCAGACTCGTCCAGTCCATAACAATTCACAGCCAAGGACAACCATCATTTCGATCACACACCAATCACATATCATATTCGCGAATGATTTTCATACAATTTTCCTCGGGACTTAACATCAGTTGCATCTACATCTGTTCGCTTATTAATTTCTCAATCGATATGAAATGAGCCTAAAAATCAATTAACAATAGAGAAGAAAATGTGAAACATATTGCTGCATCTATAAAACAGCTAACAGCGTTGTGTATTGATTGTGACTATATAATATATATATATATATATATATGCCACTGCTAAATCAAATATCAATATTGTATTTACATACCTTTGTTATTATATGGTGATCCTAGTTATATAAGCAAAATTTATCAATCTAAGTTATATGAGCAACAGA
Source organism: Cyrtodaria siliqua (assembly GCA_037043455.1). Taxonomy (NCBI): domain Eukaryota; kingdom Metazoa; phylum Mollusca; class Bivalvia; order Adapedonta; family Hiatellidae; genus Cyrtodaria; species Cyrtodaria siliqua. The sequence goes on along the minus strand of JAWPHD010026328.1, from coordinate 6,410 downwards.
AACTATCTTTTACAATACAGTGAACCAACTTAGATAAAATGTTCAATGTTCTTTCCACGACAGGAACTAATTGAGATCAAAAGATTTGTTTGTTTGAATAGTGTTTGTCACTTTTAGCACATGTTAGGCCATCTATGATCGTCTATTTTTTTGTGGTAGCGGAAGACCACCCAATTTTTCCAGGGTAGAACTAGTACTGTACACCTCCCACCATCCGTAACAAATGCGCCGCCTAACGGGGCATTATATGCCCATTTCATCAAGTGTTTATGTTAAAAGCATTTCCTAGGTGTCATGTCAACGTAACCCTTACCTTTATCGCAAAAACAATAAGGTTTCTCCTCTCACCTAGGGCAATGTACCTATGGACTTTCATGAGTGTAGGTGTTATGGTTTGAAGTTATCGTCCGGAATGCGTTTTTCTATATAAGGTCACGATGAGCTTGACCTTTGACCTACTGACCTCAAATACAATAGGGATCCTCCACTCATCTTGGGCAATGTACCTATGAAGTTTCATGAATGTTGGTGTTGTGGTTTCGAAGTTATCATCCGGAATGCGTTTGTCTATATAAGGTCACGGTGACATTGACTTTTGACCGACTGACACCAAAAACAATAGGGATCCTCCTCTCACCTAGGGCAAGGTACTTATGAAGTTTCATGAGTGTAGGTGTAATGGTTTCGGAGTTATCGTCCGGAATACGCAATTGTTTACAGAACGACGGACAGACAGACGGACAACCCCATACCATATATTTCAAACGGGCATATAAAAATCAACACTTTCTCACTTGACAAGTCGAGCTCTCATTGGGATTTTAACCCGCAGCATGAGAGGCGAAATCAAAAGAATCAACGAAAGTTCATGAAAAGACGTCTTGGTGTGCAGACATACATTACAGGTTAACGAACATATGGACGAGGGCACAGTAAACTGAGTAATTCAATGTTGTTTAAGGTGTCATCATTACAAGGTGTCATCATTACATTATAAGAGCCACTCCAGAGAGAGGGGAAAAATACATAGGAATCCAGGAACCTGCCCTACTGTTACATAACCCGATGCAGACAATTGTAGCACATTATGCAAAATTAAGGTCCAAGGGTCAGTAGTGCTAAATGATAAGGTCATCAAGGTCGCCAGTAAATAGAAAGAAGAGTGATGAGCGTCAGTATCGGGCGCCTTATATAACCGGACATTTTGGTTCATCCCACAGTGCCAGTTCTGCTTACCAAAAGCAGTCCAACTTAGCGCTCTGCATTTGATGTGCAACTCCAACTGAGCTATCTGACCCATTTAAAGTTTTGAGAATAGGTTAAGGTCATCTAAACAGAAAGAATAACGTCCCAAAGGTCACCAGTAAAGCCAAATAATAAGCCCCGCCAAGGTCGCCAGAATAGCAAAATGATAACGTCACCATGAAGGACGCCAGTATGGCCTTGATCAAGAATGTCTTAAATAGGGTGTTTAAGCACGTAATTATTTGCGGAAAAGAACTTGTAAGAATACGAGTATTTACTGCCACAGTAACCATTGCACATATTGAGGTTAGACAGTAGTCCTAGTACATGTACGCATCCAAACAACATTATTGTCATTACACGTCCATTGGGAGACTGCTATTTATTTTTCGCTTACAGAAAGCAACATTTGGCAACATTTACTTGCTTTCAATGTTTATGGAGGATAGAGGAAAATATGCACTGTTTCTTCTCTTAGGGATAACAAATTGATTTTTAATTACAGACGTAGGTCAATCAAATTACCATGAAAAATAAATTAGCATGATAAAAACTTGAAAATCTTTACTTTCCATCTGCAGAAAAGATCATCTGTCAAATTTTTTGTGAAGAAACCTATCAAACCTAATTACATCAGTAAGTGTATACATACTTATAATAAAAGACAACCTATCAAACCTAATACATCAGTAAGTGTATACATACTTATAATAAAAGACAACCTATCAAACTAATACATCAGTAAGTGTATACATACTTATAATAAAAGACAACCTATCAAACTAATACATCAGTAAGTGATATACATACTTATAATAAAAGACAACCTATCAGACTAATACATCAGTAAGTGTAAATACTTATATAAAAGACAACATATCAAACTAATACATCAGTAAGTGTAAATACTTATAATAAAAGACAACCTATCAAACTAATACATCAGTAAGTGTATACATACTTATAATAAAAGACAAACCTATCAAACTAATACATCAGTCAGTGTAAATACTTATAATAAAAGACAACCTATCAAACTAATACATCAGTAAGTGTAAATACTTATAATAAAAGACAACATATCAAACTAATACATCAGTAAGTGTAAATACTTATAATAAAAGACAACCTATCAAACCAATACATCAGTAAGTGTATACATACTTATAAATAAAAGACAACCTATCAAACTAATACATCAGTCAGTGTAAATACGTATAATAAAAGACAAGCTATCAAACTAATACATCAGTAAGTGTGAAATACTTATAATAAAAGACAACCTATCAAACTAATACATCAGTAAGTGTAAATACTTATAATAAAAGACAACATATCAAACTAATACATCAGTAAGTGTAAATACTTATAATAAAAGACAACCTATCAAACTAATACATCAGTAAGTGTATACATACTTATAATAAAAGACAACCTATCAAACTAATACATCAATAAGTGTAAATACTTATAATAAAAGACAACATATCAAACCATTACATCAGTCAGTGTAAATACTTATAATAAAAGACAACCTATCAAACTAATACATCAGTAAGTGTAAATACTTTATAATAAAAGACAACCTATCAAACTATACATCAGTAAGTGTAAAATACTTATAATAAAAGAACAACCTATCAAACTAATACATCAATAAGTGGTAAATACTTATAATAAATAGACAACATATCAAACCAATACATCAGTCAGTGTAAATACTTATAATAAAAGACAACCTATCAAACTAATACATTCAGTAAGTGTAAATACTTATAATAAAAGACAACCTATCAAACTAATACATCAGTAAGTGTTAAATACTTATAATAAAAAGACAACCTATCAAACTAATACATCAGTAAGTGTAAATACTTATAATAAAGACAAAAAAAAAATTGCGCTTTTTGTGATAAATGTTTTGGTTTAATTTTTACTAAAATTTGTACGAATTAATAGCGACATTTAGACAAATGCACTCTTCACAACAAAATGCATGATTTAAAGGGACACACAGTTATCTTGATTTTTTTATCAAGCATTGAAATTAAGTCTCGATTTATTTATCTAATACCATTTTGACTTCAAACCTGCTTCTCACATAATTAAATAAACAAGAGGGCCAAGATAGCCCTAAAGCGATCACCTGAGTACTGGCACATTATCGAACTTCTTTGAAATCTTTATGGTCATATACAATCTGTGCAAGTTTTGGTTAAGATTGTTCAAGAAAATGTTGGCTCTGTTTGTGATATACAACATTAATATAGACAGTTTAAGACACAACCTTGATATAGACAGTTTAAGACACTGACAAAGTTTGGTAAAGATCAAAATACAAAATTAAGGTGCTAGAGAGTAACACCTAGGGCAGAGCTAAATGTGACCCCAGAGCTACATGTAATATATGAGAGCTGTGTGCTTTGTGGTTTCAGAGAAGAAGATTTTTTAAGTTTTTCCCTATACAAGTCTTTGTAAAACGTGACCCCTGGGACTGGGGCCAAATGTGAACCCAGGGTCACCATTTGAACAAACTTGGTAAAGGACCATAAAGAGTATAGTAAATGCAAAATATTAAACCTCTGGCTCTTGTACTACCAGAGAAGACAACTTTAATGTGTTTCCTATATAAGTCTATGTAAAACTGTGACCTATGGAGGTGGGAGGTCAAATTTCACCCAAGGGTCACCATTTGAACAAACTTGATAGAGGACCATAATCTTATTAGTAAATGCAAAATATTAAACCTCTGGCTCTTGTAGTTCCAGAGAAGACGACTTTAATGTGTTTCCTATATAAGTCTATGTAAAAACTGTGACCCACAGGGCGCGGCCAAGTTTGACACCAGGGTCACCATTTGAACAGAACTTGGTATAGGACCATAAGCTTATAGCAAATGCAAAATAATAAACCTCTGGCTCTTGCAGTTCCAGAGAAGATGTTTTTTTCACTTTTTCTCTATACAAGCCTATGTAAAAACTGTGACCCCGGGGGCAGGGCCAAACCATTTGAACAAAATTGGTAGAGGACCATGAGCTTATAGCAAATGCAAAATACTGAACCTCTAGTTTCAGAGAAGATTTGTTAAGTTTTTCCCTCTACATTGTCTATGTAAAACATATGACCCTTGGGGCGAGGCCAAATGTGACCCGATGGTCACCATTTGAACAAACTTGGGTAAAGGACCATAAGCTTATAGTAAATGCAAAATATCAAACCTCTGGCTTCTTTCCGAGAAGATTTTTTAAATTTTTTTCACTATATAAGTCTATGTAAAACTGTGATCCGGGGGCGGGAACAAATTTGACCCCACTGGTCACCATTTGAACAAACTAAGTAGAAGACCTTAAGCTGATGCTACATGTAATACATGAGAGCTCCGTGCCATGTGGTTCCAGAGAAGATTTTTTTTCAGTTTTTCCCTATACAAGCCTATGTAAATTTTGTGACCACTTGAGGCGGGGCCAAATGTGACCCCTGGGTCACCATTTGAACAAACTTGGTAGAGGACTGTAAGCTTATAGCAAATGCAAAATCTTAAACCTCTGGCTCCTGCAGTTTCAGAGAAGAAGATTTTTTAAGTTTTTCCCTATACACTCAGGTGATCTAAAAATTGGAGTTTTTCATCTTATTCTACCATAGGTTTTAATATATTCTTGGTGCAATATAATCAACAGTTAATAATATGCGAAAACAATATGCTTTATACTATTCTTATAATTAACCCTTAACCCACTACATATATATAATGGACTGTTCTTTCTTTAAATTAAGATCATTCCATTTATGTGACAAAGGGGTGTTTTGGGGGAAATGACTGATCAGCAGCTGGACATTGTAAACCCTGAAGTTACTCGCAGGCTGATCTGGGTTTACAATGGACACAAAGGCTATTATAGTCATGCTTAATGTGTTAAGGGTTCATATTTAATGACTAAACAAATGCATCTGTTAACGTGAAAAACAAACAGACTGCCCGAGTTTTAAAAATCAAAATTGCCGTGTGTCAAGGGACTGGAGGAAATCTGGAAAGCACCGTGGGGTGACATTCCAACGAATACAATATGAATACATCATTAATGTGTTTCACATTCATATGCAATGTGCATATTAAAGAACTGATAAAGGACCCCATTATGCATACAATTTAATTAATATTGATGAAATAGTTTGGTCTTGAAAACTAGACAAAGTTGGCTAGTTTTCTATAAACCATTTTATATAATAGTAATTCATATAATTGAGAGGGGAGAGGCCTTTGGGGGAAAGGCGGTGGCAGGGTGGGTGGGGTGGTGGTTTGGAGGCAACATAGCTAAGAATTGAACAAAACAGAAATATGTAAAAAAATAAAATTTTTATAATAGAGTTTCAAGTGGGGACGGGGGAGAGGCGGTGCGGGGAAGGAGGGGCAGGAGGAGGTTGAGGGGGGGCCAACATAGGTATCTGTAAGAATTGACCAGAAACAAATGAGAAATGTAAAAAAAAAAGAAAAGAGAAAAAGGCATGGGGGGGGGGGGGGGGGGGGGGCTAATATAGGTAAGTATGAATATGATGCATAATGCTATAAGAAATCCCAAACCCAAAAGTAAGTAAGATATAGATACTACAGCTTACAACCCCTTTACAACATTTCTATAAGGAACACCCATGGGTTACAGGAACCAAAACTGCTTATGCAGCCCTTAAGATAATGCTATAAGGAAGCCCATGACCAAATTTGGTTGTGTTAGGATATGAACATGTAAGAGACATAGACTTGTATAAAACACAGCTTACACGCAATTTCATATGCAACTGAAGCACATTATAAAGGTTTTCATGTAGACCAATTACCCTTCCTCCAGTCTCTTTAAAAGAACTTCTCAAAGTGAGCAACAAATAATATTGCTGAAACTACAAGTATATTGTGAAAGCACATAAATTATTAATTCTATTCTATTTAAAACTGTGCTAATGCATGTCTGAAGCTTGACATTCACATCCCAAACTTTCAAATAGTTTAGTTTTATTAACATATAAGAACAGATGGGTCCATATTTCATGCTTAAATAAATGTCCATTGTTCTAATTTTTCTTAAATAAGTTTTATTTAATGTACATAATTTGTTAAATTTCCTACATATATGACAGAAAGTTACATTCAGTGGCTAACAAACTGAGGTCAA
>JAWPHD010026327.1:0-13447 GCA_037043455.1 Cyrtodaria siliqua | reverse complement strand
TAAGTTTTTCATATGTATACGTACTTTCAACAGATATGCACAAGTCAAAAATGAAACGGGCACTCTATGGCACGCAGAATGATACTTGTTGACATTTCATTGCCAAGGGACGTAATACGTGTACGGGAAAATAGGAGAAACACAGAGATGACTTAGATTTTTACGCGATCTGATAGTACATATGATTATTATTCATAATAGTAATACGTATAGAATATGTACAATATTATCTGGCTTGTTGTTATGATTGTTAATATGACTATTGTTATAATTATTGCAGCAAACCTGTATCAAGACACAACGTTAATCGCTTCTCAAGTGAGCCCAGAAGTTGCATGTACAAGCCATGACAAGCCAACAATGCGTTCCACCGTAAGTTTTTCATATGTATACGCACTTTCAACAGATATGCACACATCAGAAATGAAACGTGCACTCTATGGCACGCAGAATGATACTTGTTGACATTTCATTGCCAAGGGACGTAATACGTGTACGGGAAAATAGGAGAAACACAGAGATAACTTAGATTTTTACGCGATCTGATAGTACATATGATTATTATTCATAATAGTAATACGTATAGAATATGTACAATATTATCTGGCTTGTTGTTATGATTGTTAATATGACTATTGTTACAATTATTGCAGCAAACCTGTATCAAGACACAACGTTAATCGCTTCTCAAGTGAGCCCAGAAGTTGCATGTACAAGCCATGACAAGCCAACAATGCGTTCCACCGTAAGTTTTTCATATGTATACGTACTTTCAACAGATATGCACAAGTCAGAAATGAAACGGGCACTCTATGGCACGCAGAATGATACTTGTTGACATTTCATTGCCAAGGGACGTAATACGTGTACGGGAAAATAGGAGAAACACAGAGATAACTTAGATTTTTACGCGATCTGATAGTACATATGATTATTATTCATAATAGTAATACGTATAGAATATGTACAATATTATCTGGCTTGTTGTTATGATTGTTAATATGACTATTGTTATAATTATTGCAGCAAACCTGTATCAAGACACAACGTTAATCGCTTCTCAAGTGAGCCCAGAAGTTGCATGTACAAGCCATGACAAGCCAACAATGCGTTCCACCGTAAGTTTTTCATATGTATACGTACTTTCAACAGATATGCACAAGTCAGAAATGAAACGGGCACTCTATGGCACGCATAATGATGCTTGTTGACATTTCATTGCCAAGGGACGTAATACGTGTACGGGAAAATAGGAGAAACACAGAGATAACTTAGATTTTTACGCGATCTGATAGTACATATGATTATTATTCATAATAGTAATACGTATAGAATATGTACAATATTATCTGGCTTGTTGTTATGATTGTTAATATGACTATTGTTATAATTATTGCAGCAAACCTGTATCAAGACACAACGTTAATCGCTTTTCAAGTGAGCCCAGAAGTTGCATGTACAAGCCATGACAAGCCAACAATGCGTTCCACCGTAAGTTTTTCATATGTATACGTACTTTCAACAGATATGCACAAGTCAAAAATGAAACGGGCACTCTATGGCACGCAGAATGATACTTGTTGACATTTCATTGCCAAGGGACGTAATACGTGTACGGGAAAATAGGAGAAACACAGAGATAACTTAGATTTTTACGCGATCTGATAGTACATATGATTATTATTCATAATAGTAATACGTATAGAATATGTACAATATTATCTGGCTTGTTGTTATGATTGTTAATATGACTATTGTTATAATTATTGCAGCAAACCTGTATCAAGACACAACGTTAATCGCTTCTCAAGTGAGCCCAGAAGTTGCATGTACAAGCCATGACAAGCCAACAATGCGTTCCACCGTAAGTTTTTCATATGTATACGCACTTTCAACAGATATGCACACATCAGAAATGAAACGTGCACTCTATGGCACGCAGAATGATACTTGTTGACATTTCATTGCCAAGGGACGTAATACGTGTACGGGAAAATAGGAGAAACACAGAGATAACTTAGATTTTTACGCGATCTGATAGTACATATGATTATTATTCATAATAGTAATACGTATAGAATATGTACAATATTATCTGGCTTGTTGTTATGATTGTTAATATGACTATTGTTATAATTATTGCAGCAAACCTGTATCAAGACACAACGTTAATCGCTTCTCAAGTGAGCCCAGAAGTTGCATGTACAAGCCATGACAAGCCAACAATGCGTTCCACCGTAAGTTTTTCATATGTATACGTACTTTCATCAGATATGCACAAGTTAGAAATGAAACGGGCACTCTATGGCACTCAGAATGATACTTGTTGACATTTCATTGCCAAGGGACGTAATACGTGTACGGGAAAATAGGAGAAACACAGAGATAACTTAGATTTTTACGCGATCTGATAGTACATATGATTATTATTCATAATAGTAATACGTATAGAATATGTACAATATTATCTGGCTTGTTGTTATGATTGTTAATATGACTATTGTTATAATTATTGCAGCAAACCTGTATCAAGACACAACGTTAATCGCTTCTCAAGTGAGCCCAGAAGTTGCATGTACAAGCCATGACAAGCCAACAATGCGTTCCACCGCAAGTTTTTCATATGTATACGTACTTTCAACAGATATGCACAAGTCAGAAATGAAACGGGCACTCTATGGCACGCATAATGATGCTTGTTGACATTTCATTGCCAAGGGACGTAATACGTGTACGGGAAAATAGGAGAAACACAGAGATAACTTAGATTTTTACGCGATCTGATAGTACATATGATTATTATTCATAATAGTAATACGTATAGAATATGTACAATATTATCTGGCTTGTTGTTATGATTGTTAATATGACTATTGTTATAATTATTGCAGCAAACCTGTATCAAGACACAACGTTAATCGCTTCTCAAGTGAGCCCAGAAGTTGCATGTACAAGCCATGACAAGCCAACAATGCGTTCCACCGTAAGTTTTTCATATGTATACGCACTTTCAACAGATATGCACACATCAGAAATGAAACGTGCACTCTATGGCACGCAGAATGATACTTGTTGACATTTCATTGCCAAGGGACGTAATACGTGTACGGGAAAATAGGAGAAACACAGAGATAACTTAGATTTTTACGCGATCTGATAGTACATATGATTATTATTCATAATAGTAATACGTATAGAATATGTACAATATTATCTGGCTTGTTGTAATGATTGTTAATATGACTATTGTTATAATTATTGCAGCAAACCTGTATCAAGACACAACGTTAATCGCTTCTCAAGTGAGCCCAGAAGTTGCATGTACAAGCCATGACAAGCCAACAATGCGTTCCACCGTAAGTTTTTCATATGTATACGCACTTTCAACAGATATGCACACATCAGAAATGAAACGTGCACTCTATGGCACGCAGAATGATACTTGTTGACATTTCATTGCCAAGGGACGTAATACGTGTACGGGAAAATAGGAGAAACACAGAGATAACTTAGATTTTTACGCGATCTGATAGTACATATGATTATTATTCATAATAGTAATACGTATAGAATATGTACAATATTATCTGGCTTGTTGTTATGATTGTTAATATGACTATTGTTATAATTATTGCAGCAAACCTGTATCAAGACACAACGTTAATCGCTTCTCAAGTGAGCCCAGAAGTTGCATGTACAAGCCATGACAAGCCAACAATGCGTTCCACCGTAAGTTTTTCATATGTATACGTACTTTCAACAGATATGCACAAGTCAAAAATGAAACGGGCACTCTATGGCACGCAGAATGATACTTGTTGACATTTCATTGCCAAGGGACGTAATACGTGTACGGGAAAATAGGAGAAACACAGAGATAACTTAGATTTTTACGCGATCTGATAGTACATATGATTATTATTCATAATAGTAATACGTATAGAATATGTACAATATTATCTGGCTTGTTGTTATGATTGTTAATATGACTATTGTTATAATTATTGCAGCAAACCTGTATCAAGACACAACGTTAATCGCTTTTCAAGTGAGCCCAGAAGTTGCATGTACAAGCCATGACAAGCCAACAATGCGTTCCACCGTAAGTTTTTCATATGTATACGTACTTTCAACAGATATGCACAAGTCAAAAATGAAACGGGCACTCTATGGCACGCAGAATGATACTTGTTGACATTTCATTGCCAAGGGACGTAATACGTGTACGGGAAAATAGGAGAAACACAGAGATGACTTAGATTTTTACGCGATCTGATAGTACATATGATTATTATTCATAGTAGTAATACGTATAGAATATGTACAATATTATCTGGCTTGTTGTTATGATTGTTAATATGACTATTGTTATAATTATTGCAGCAAACCTGTATCAAGACACAACGTTAATCGCTTCTCAAGTGAGCCCAGAAGTTGCATGTACAAGCCATGACAAGCCAACAATGCGTTCCACCGTAAGTTTTTCATATGTATACGCACTTTCAACAGATATGCACACATCAGAAATGAAACGTGCACTCTATGGCACGCAGAATGATACTTGTTGACATTTCATTGCCAAGGGACGTAATACGTGTACGGGAAAATAGGAGAAACACAGAGATAACTTAGATTTTTACGCGATCTGATAGTACATATGATTATTATTCATAATAGTAATACGTATAGAATATGTACAATATTATCTGGCTTGTTGTTATGATTGTTAATATGACTATTGTTATAATTATTGCAGCAAACCTGTATCAAGACACAACGTTAATCGCTTCTCAAGTGAGCCCAGAAGTTGCATGTACAAGCCATGACAAGCCAACAATGCGTTCCACCGTAAGTTTTTCATATGTATACGTACTTTCAACAGATATGCACAAGTCAAAAATGAAACGGGCACTCTATGGCACTCAGAATGATACTTGTTGACATTTCATTGCCAAGGGACGTAATACGTGTACGGGAAAATAGGAGAAACACAGAGATAACTTAGATTTTTACGCGATCTGATAGTACATATGATTATTATTCATAATAGTAATACGTATAGAATATGTACAATATTATCTGGCTTGTTGTTATGATTGTTAATATGACTATTGTTATAATTATTGCAGCAAACCTGTATCAAGACACAACGTTAATCGCTTCTCAAGTGAGCCCAGAAGTTGCATGTACAAGCCATGACAAGCCAACAATGCGTTCCACCGTAAGTTTTTCATATGTATACGTACTTTCAACAGATATGCACAAGTCAGAAATGAAACGGGCACTCTATGGCACGCATAATGATGCTTGTTGACATTTCATTGCCAAGGGACGTAATACGTGTACGGGAAAATAGGAGAAACACAGAGATAACTTAGATTTTTACGCGATCTGATAGTACATATGATTATTATTCATAATAGTAATACGTATAGAATATGTACAATATTATCTGGCTTGTTGTTATGATTGTTAATATGACTATTGTTATAATTATTGCAGCAAACCTGTATCAAGACACAACGTTAATCGCTTCTCAAGTGAGCCCAGAAGTTGCATGTACAAGCCATGACAAGCCAACAATGCGTTCCATCGTAAGTTTTTCATATGTATACGCACTTTCAACAGATATGCACACATCAGAAATGAAACTTGCACTCTATGGCACGCAGAATGATACTTGTTGACATTTCATTGCCAAGGGACGTAATACGTGTACGGGAAAATAGGAGAAACACAGAGATAACTTAGATTTTTACGCGATCTGATAGTACATATGATTATTATTCATAATAGTAATACGTATAGAATATGTACAATATTATCTGGCTTGTTGTTATGATTGTTAATATGACTATTGTTATAATTATTGCAGCAAACCTGTATCAAGACACAACGTTAATCGCTTCTCAAGTGAGCCCAGAAGTTGCATGTACAAGCCATGACAAGCCAACAATGCGTTCCACCGTAAGTTTTTCATATGTATACGTACTTTCAACAGATATGCACAAGTCAGAAATGAAACGGGCACTCTATGGCACGCATAATGATGCTTGTTGACATTTCATTGCCAAGGGACGTAATACGTGTACGGGAAAATAGGAGAAACACAGAGATAACTTAGATTTTTACGCGATCTGATAGTACATATGATTATTATTCATAATAGTAATACGTATAGAATATGTACAATATTATCTGGCTTGTTGTTATGATTGTTAATATGACTATTGTTATAATTATTGCAGCAAACCTGTATCAAGACACAACGTTAATCGCTTCTCAAGTGAGCCCAGAAGTTGCATGTACAAGCCATGACAAGCCAACAATGCGTTCCATCGTAAGTTTTTCATATGTATACGCACTTTCAACAGATATGCACACATCAGAAATGAAACTTGCACTCTATGGCACGCAGAATGATACTTGTTGACATTTCATTGCCAAGGGACGTAATACGTGTACGGGAAAATAGGAGAAACACAGAGATAACTTAGATTTTTACGCGATCTGATAGTACATATGATTATTATTCATAATAGTAATACGTATAGAATATGTACAATATTATCTGGCTTGTTGTTATGATTGTTAATATGACTATTGTTATAATTATTGCAGCAAACCTGTATCAAGACACAACGTTAATCGCTTCTCAAGTGAGCCCAGAAGTTGCATGTACAAGCCATGACAAGCCAACAATGCGTTCCACCGTAAGTTTTTCATATGTATACGTACTTTCAACAGATATGCACAAGTCAGAAATGAAACGGGCACTCTATGGCACGCATAATGATGCTTGTTGACATTTCATTGCCAAGGGACGTAATACGTGTACGGGAAAATAGGAGAAACACAGAGATAACTTAGATTTTTACGCGATCTGATAGTACATATGATTATTATTCATAATAGTAATACGTATAGAATATGTACAATATTATCTGGCTTGTTGTTATGATTGTTAATATGACTATTGTTATAATTATTGCAGCAAACCTGTATCAAGACACAACGTTAATCGCTTCTCAAGTGAGCCCAGAAGTTGCATGTACAAGCCATGACAAGCCAACAATGCGTTCCACCGTAAGTTTTTCATATGTATACGCACTTTCAACAGATATGCACACATCAGAAATGAAACGTGCACTCTATGGCACGCAGAATGATACTTGTTGACATTTCATTGCCAAGGGACGTAATACGTGTACGGGAAAATAGGAGAAACACAGAGATAACTTAGATTTTTACGCGATCTGATAGTACATATGATTATTATTCATAATAGTAATACGTATAGAATATGTACAATATTATCTGGCTTGTTGTTATGATTGTTAATATGACTATTGTTATAATTATTGCAGCAAACCTGTATCAAGACACAACGTTAATCGCTTCTCAAGTGAGCCCAGAAGTTGCATGTACAAGCCATGACAAGCCAACAATGCGTTCCACCGTAAGTTTTTCATATGTATACGTACTTTCAACAGATATGCACAAGTCAGAAATGAAACGGGCACTCTATGGCACGCAGAATGATACTTGTTGACATTTCATTGCCAAGGGACGTAATACGTGTACGGGAAAATAGGAGAAACACAGAGATAACTTAGATTTTTACGCGATCTGATAGTACATATGATTATTATTCATAATAGTAATACGTATAGAATATGTACAATATTATCTGGCTTGTTGTTATGATTGTTAATATGACTATTGTTATAATTATTGCAGCAAACCTGTATCAAGACACAACGTTAATCGCTTCTCAAGTGAGCCCAGAAGTTGCATGTACAAGCCATGACAAGCCAACAATGCGTTCCACCGTAAGTTTTTCATATGTATACGTACTTTCAACAGATATGCACAAGTCAGAAATGAAACGGGCACTCTATGGCACGCATAATGATGCTTGTTGACATTTCATTGCCAAGGGACGTAATACGTGTACGGGAAAATAGGAGAAACACAGAGATAACTTAGATTTTTACGCGATCTGATAGTACATATGATTATTATTCATAATAGTAATACGTATAGAATATGTACAATATTATCTGGCTTGTTGTTATGATTGTTAATATGACTATTGTTATAATTATTGCAGCAAACCTGTATCAAGACACAACGTTAATCGCTTCTCAAGTGAGCCCAGAAGTTGCATGTACAAGCCATGACAAGCCAACAATGCGTTGCACCGTAAGTTTTTCATATGTATACGCACTTTCAACAGATATGCACACATCAGAAATGAAACGTGCACTCTATGGCACGCAGAATGATACTTGTTGACATTTCATTGCCAAGGGACGTAGTACGTGTACGGGAAAATAGGTGAAACACAGAGATAACTTAGATTTTTACGCAATCTGATAGTACATATGATTATTATTCATAATAGTAATACGTATAGAATATGTACAATATTATCTGGCTTGTTGTTATGATTGTTAATATGACTATTGTTATAATTATTGCAGCAAACCTGTATCAAGACACAACGTTAATCGCTTCTCAAGTGAGACGTTAATCGCTTCTCAAGTGAGCCCAGAAGTTGCATGTACAAGCCATGACAAGCCAACAATGCGTTTCCACCGTAAGTTTTTTCATATGTATACGTACTTTCAACAGATATGCACAAGTCAAAAATGAACGGGCACTCTATGGCACGCAGAATGATACTTGTTGACATTTCATTGCCAAGGGACGTAATACGTGTACGGGAAAATAGGAGAAAACACAGAGATAACTTAGATTTTTACGCGATCTGATAGTACATATGATTATTTATTCATAATAGTAATACGTATAGAATATGTACAATATTATCTGGCTTGTTGTTATGATTGTTTAATATGACTATTGTTATAATTATTGCAAGCAAAACCTGTATCAAGACACAACGTTAATCGCTTTTCAAGTGAGCCCAGAAGTTGCATGTACAAAGCCATGACAAGCCAACAATGCGTTCCACCGTAAGTTTTTTCATATGTATACGTACTTTCAACAGATATGCACAAGTCAAAAATGAAAACGGGCACTCTATGGCACGCAGAATGATACTTGTTGACATTTCATTGCCAAGGGGACGTAATACGTGTACGGGGAAAATAGGAGAAAACACAGAGATGACTTAGATTTTTACGCGATCTGATAGTACAATATGATTATTATTCATAGTAGTAATACGTATAGAATATGTACATTATTATCTGGCTTGTTGGTTATGATTGTTTAATATGACTATTGTTATAATTATTGCAGCAAAACCTGTATCAAGACACAACGTTAATCGCTTCTCAAAGTGAGCCCAGAAGTTGCATGTACAAGCCATGACAAGCCAACAATGCGTTCCACCGTAAGTTTTTTTCATATTGTATACGCACTTTCAACAGATAATGCAACACATCAGAAAATGAAACGTGCACTCTATTGGCACGCAGAATGATACTTGTTGACATTTCATTGCCAAGGGACGTAAATACGTGTACGGGAAAATAGGAGAAACACAGAGATAACTTAGATTTTTTACGCGATCTGATAGTACATATGATTATTATTCATAATAGTAATACGTATAGAAATATGTACAATATTATCTGGCTTGTTTGTTATGATTGTTAATATGACTATTGTTATAATTATTGCAGCAAACCTGTATCAAGACACAACGTTAATCGCTTCTCAAGTGAGCCCAGAAGTTGCATGTACAAGCCATGACAAGCCAACAATGCGTTCCACCGTAAGTTTTTTCATATGTATACGTACTTTCAACAGATATGCACAAGTCAGAAATGAAACGGGCACTCTATGGCACGCAGAATGATACCTTGTTTGACATTTCATTGCCAAGGGACGTAATACGTGTACGGGAAAAATAGGAGAAACACAGAGATAACTTAGATTTTTTACGCGATCTGATAGTACATATGATTATTATTCATAATAGTAATACGTATAGAATATGTACAATATTATCTGGCTTTGTTGTTATGATTGTTAATATGACTATTGTTTATAATTATTGCAGCAAACCTGTATCAAGACACAACGTTTAATCGCTTCTCAAGTGAGCCCCAGAAGTTTGCATGTACAAGCCATGACAAGCCAACAATGCGTTCCACCGTAAGTTTTTTTCATATGTATACGCACTTTCAACAGATATGCACACATCAGAAATGAAAACGTGCACTCTATGGCACGCAGAATGATACTTGTTGACATTTCATTGCCAAGGGACGTAATACGTGTACGGGAAAATAGGAGAAAACACAGAGATAACTTAGATTTTTACGCGATCTGATAGTACATATGATTATTATTCATAATAGTAATACGTATAAGAATATGTACAATATTATCTGGCTTGTTGTTATGATTGTTAATATGACTATTGTTATAATTATTGCAGCAAACCTGTATCAAGACACAACGTTAATCGCTTCTCAAGTGAGCCCAGAAGTTGCATGTACAAGCCATGACAAGCCAACAATGCGTTTCCACCGTAAGTTTTTCATATGTATACGTACTTTCAACAGATATGCACAAGTCAGAAATGAAACGGGCACTCTATGGCACGCAGAATGATACTTGTTGACATTTCATTGCCAAGGGACGTAATACGTGTACGGGAAAATAGGAGAAACACAGAGATAACTTAGATTTTTACGCGATCTGATAGTACATATGATTATTATTCATAATAGTAATACGTATAGAATATGTACAATATTATCTGGCTTGTTGTTATGATTGTTTAATATGACTATTGTTATAATTATTGCAGCAAACCTGTATCAAGACACAACGTTAATCGCTTCTCAAGTGAGCCCAGAAGTTTGCATGTACAAGCCATGACAAGCCAACAATGCGTTCCACCGTAAGTTTTTTCATATGTATACGTACTTTCAACAGATATTGCACAAGTCAGAAATGAAACGGGCAACTCTATGGCCACGCATAATGATGCTTGTTGACATTTCATTGCCAAGGGGACGTAATACGTGTACGGGAAAATAGGAGAAAACACAGAGATAACTTAGATTTTTACGCGATCTGATAGTACAATATGATTATTATTCATAATAGTAAATACGTATAAGAATATGTACAATATTATCTGGCTTGTTGTTATGATTGTTAATATGACTATTGTTATAATTATTGCAGCAAACCTGTATCAAGACACAACGTTAATCGCTTCTCAAGTGAGCCCAGAAGTTGCATGTACAAGCCATGACAAGCCAACAATGCGTTGCACCGTAAGTTTTTCATATGTATACGCACTTTCAACAGATATGCACACATCAGAAATGAAACGTGCACTCTATGGCACGCAGAATGATACTTGTTGACAATTTCATTGCCAAGGGACGTAGTACGTGTACGGGAAAATAGGAGAAACACAGAGATAACTTAGATTTTTTACGCAATCTGATAGTACATATGATTATTATTCATAATAGTAATACGTATAGAATATGTACAATATTATCTGGCTTTGTTGTTATGATTGTTAATATGACTATTGTTATAATTATTGCAGCAAACCCTGTATCAAGACACAAACGTTAATCGCTTCTCAAGTGAGCCAGAAGTTGCATGTAACAAAGCCATGACAAGCCAACAATGCGTTTCCACCGTAAGTTTTTTCATATGTATACGTACTTTCAACAGATATGCACAAGTCAAAATGAAACGGGGCACTCTATGGCACGCAGAATGATACTTGTTGACATTTTCATTGCCAAGGACGTAATACGTGTACGGGAAAAATAGGAGAAACACAGAGATAACTTAGATTTTTACGCGATCTGATAGTACATATGATTATTAATTCATAATAGTAATACGTATAGAATATGTACAATATTATCTGGCTTGTTGTTATGATTGTTAATATGACTATTGTTATAATTATTGCAGCAAACCTGTATCAAGACACAACGTTAATCGCTTTTCAAGTGAGCCCAGAAGTTGCATGTACAAGCCATGACAAGCCAACAATGCGTTCCACCGTAAGTTTTTCATATGTATACGTACTTTCAACAGATATGCACAAGTCAAAAATGAAACGGGCACTCTATGGCACGCAGAATGATACTTTGTTGACATTTCATTGCCAAGGGACGTAATACGTGTACGGGGAAAATAGGAGAAACACAGAGATAACTTAGATTTTTACGCGATCTGATAGTACATATGATTATTATTCATAATAGTAATACGTAATAGAATATGTACAATATTATCTGGCTTGTTGTTATGATTGTTAATATGACTATTGTTATAATTATTTGCAGCAAAACCTGTATCAAGACCACAACGTTAATCGCTTTCTCAAGTGAGCCCCAGAAGTTGCATGTACAAGCCATGACAAGCCAAACAATGGCGTTCCACCGTAAGTTTTTCATATGTATACGCACTTTCAACAGATATGCACACATCAGAAATGAAACGTTGCACTCTATGGCACGCAGAATGATACTTGTTGACATTTCATTGCCAAGGGACGTAATACGTGTACGGGAAAATAGGAGAAACACAGAGATAACTTAGATTTTTACGCGATCTGATAGTACATATGATTATTATTCATAATAGTAATACGTAATAGAATAATGTACAATATTATTCTGGCTTGTTGTTATGATTGTTAATATGACTATTGTTATAATTATTGCAGCAAACCTGTATCAAGACACAACGTTAATCGCTTCTCAAGTGAGCCCAGAAGTTGCATGTACAAGCCATGACAAGCCAACAATGCGTTTCCACCGTAAGTTTTTCATATGTTATACGTACTTTCAACAGATATGCACAAGTCAGAAATGAAAACGGGCACTCTATGGCACGCAGAATGATACTTGTTGACATTTCATTTGCCAAGGGACGTAATACGTGTACGGGAAAATAGGAGAAACACAGAGATAACTTAGATTTTTACGCGATCTGATTAGTACATATGATTATTATTCATAATAGTAATACGTATAGAATATGTACAATATTATCTGGCTTGTTGTTATGATTGTTAATATGACTATTGTTATAATTATTGCAGCAAACCTGTATCAAGACACAACGTTTAATCGCTTCTCAAGTGAGCCCAGAAGTTGCAATGTACAAAGCCATGACAAGCCAACAATGCGTTTCCACCCGTAAGTTTTTTCATATGTATACGTCATTCAAACAGATATGCACAAGTCAGAAATGAAACGGGCACTCTATGGCACGCATAATGATGCTTGTTGACATTTCATTGCCAAGGGACGTAATACGTGTACGGGAAAATAGGAGAAAACACAGAGATAACTTAGATTTTTTACGCTGATCTGATAGTAACATATGATTTATTATCACAAAAAGTGGGATTTACTGAAACAAAAGTCGAATTATCTTTTACTATGCTTTTATTTTTTGGCAGAATTGGCCATGGCTG
>JAWPHD010026326.1:0-13448 GCA_037043455.1 Cyrtodaria siliqua | reverse complement strand
CCGTTCTGATCCATATATATTCAGTTCTTACGCATATATATTCCATTCTTACGCATACATATTCAGTTCTTACACATATATATTCAGTTCTTACACATATATATTCAGTTCTTACGCATATATTTTCAGTTCTTACACATATATATTCAGATCTTACACATATATATTCAGTTCTTACACATATATATTCAGTTCTTACATATATATATTCAGTTCTTACACATATATATTCCGTTCTTACGCATATATATTCAGTTCTTACACAAATATATTCAGTTCTTACACATATATATTCAGTTCTTACACATATATATTTAGTTCTTACTCATATGTATTCCATTCTTACGCATATATTTTCCGTTCTTACACATATATATTCAGTTCTTACACATATATATTCAGTTCTTACACATATATATTCAGTTCTTACACATATATATTCAGTTCTAACCCATATATATTCCGTTCTTACGCATATACATTCTTTTTTTACGCATTTATTCAGTTCTTACGCATATATTCAGTTCTTACGCATATATACTCCGTTCTTACACATATATATTCAGTTCTTACACATATATATTCAGTTCTTACACATATATATTCAGTTCTTACACATATATATTCAGTTCTTACACATATATATTCCGTTCTTACGCATATATATATTCAGTTATTACGCATATATTCCGTTCTTACGCATATATAATTCAGTTCTTACACATATATATTCAGTTCTTACACATATATTTTCAGTTCTTACACATATATATACAGTTCTTACACATATATATTCAGTTCTTACACATATATATTCAGTTCTTACGCATATATACCGTTCTTACGCATATATATTCAGTTCTTACGCATATATATTCAGTTCTTACGCATATATTCAGTTCTTACGCATTGATTTCAGTTTTTACGCATATATATTCAGTTGTTACACATATATATTCAGTTCTTACACATATATATTCAGTTCTAACGCATATATATTCAGTTCTTACACATATATATTCCGTTCTGATGCATATATTTTCAGTTCTTTCGCATATATATTCAGTTCTTACACATATATATTCAGTTCTTACGCATATATATTCCGTTCTTACGCATATATATTCATTTCTTACGCATATATATTCCGTTCTTACGCATATATATTCAGTTCTTAGGCATATATATTCAGTTCTTACGCATATATATTCAGTTATTACACATATATATTCAGTTCTTACACATATATATTCAGTTCTTACGCATATATTTTCAGTTCTTACACATATATATTCAGCTCTTACACACATATATTCAGTTCTTACACATATATATTCAGTTCTTACACATATATATTCAGTTCTTACACATATATATTCCGTTCTTACGCATATATATTCAGTTCTTACACATATATATTCAGTTCTTACACATATATATTCAGTTCTTACACATATATATTTAGTTCTTACTCATATATATTCCATTCTTACGCATATATATTCCGTTCTTACACATATATATTCAGTTCTTACACATATATATTCAGTTCTTACACATATATATTCAGTTCTTACACATATATATTCAGTTCTTATCCATATATATTCCGTTCTTACGCATATATATTCCGTTCTTACGCATATATATTCCGTTTTTACGCATATATTCAGTTCTTACACATATATTCAGTTCTTACGCATATATACTCCGTTCTTACACATATATATTCAGTTCTTACACATATATATTCAGTTCTTACACATATATATTCAGTTCTTACACGTATATATTCAGTTCTTACACATATATATTCAGTTCTTACACATATATATTCAGTTCTTACGAATATATATTCAGTTCTGACACATATATATTCAGTTCTTACACATATATATTCAGGTCTTACACATATATATTCAGTTCTTACACATATATATTCCATTCTTACGCATATATATTCCGTTCTTACGCATATATTCAGTTCTTACGCATATATTTACAGTTTTTACGCATATATATTCAGTTATTACACATATATATTCAGTTCTTACACATATATATATTCAGTTCTTACACACATATAATCAGTTCTTACGCATATATTCCGTTCTCACGCATATATATTCAGTTCTTACGAATATATTCAGTTCTTACGCATATATATTCAGTTATTACACATATATATTCAGTTCTTACGCATATCTATTCAATTCTTACACATATATATTCAGTTCTTACTCATATATATTCCGTTCTTACACATATATATTCAGTACTTACACATATATATTCAGTTCTTACACATATATATTCCGTTCTTACGCATATATATTCCGTTCTTACACATATATATTCAGTTCTTACGCATATATTCAGTTCTTACGCATATATATTCCGTTCTTACACATATATATTCAGTTCTTACACATATATATAGTTCTTACACATATGTATTCAGTTCTTACACATATATATTCAGTTCTTACACATATATATTCAGTACTTACACATATATATTCAGTACTTACACATATATATTCCGTTCTTACGCATATATATTCCGTTCTTACACATAAATATTCAGTTCTTACGCATATATTCAGTTCTTACGCATATATACTCCGTTCTTACACATATATATTCAGTTCTTACACATATATATTCAGTTCTTACACATATGTATTCAGTTCTTACACATATATATTCAGTTCTTACGCATATATATTCCGTTCTTACACATATATATTCAGTTCTTACACATATATATTCCGTTCTTACGCATATATATTCCGTTCTTAGGCATAGATATTCCGTTCTTACGCATATATATTCCGTTCTTACGCATATATATTCCGTTCTTACGCATATATATTCAGTTCTTAGGCATATATATTCCGTTCTTACGCATATATATTCAGTTCTTACACATATATATTCAGTTCTTACACATATATATTCAGTTCTTACCCATATATATTCAGTTCTTACGCATATATATTCCGGTCTTACGCATATATATTCATTTCTTACGCATATATATTCCGTTCTTACGCATATATATTCAGTTCTTAGGCATATATATTCCGTTCTTACGCATATATATTCAGCTATTACACATATATATTCAGTTCTTACACATATATATTCAGTTCTTACGCATATATATTCAGTTCTTACACATATATATTCCGTTCTGATGCATATATATTCAGATCTTACACATATATATTCAGTTCTTACGCATATATATTCAGTTCTTTCGCATATATATTCAGTTCTTACGCATATATATTCCGTTCTTACGCATATATATTCCGTTCTTACACATATATATTCAGTTCTTACACGTATATATTCAGTTCTTACACATATATATTCAGTTCTTACACATATATATTCAGTTCTTACACATATATATTCCGTTCTTAAGCATATAAATTCCTTTCTTACGCATATATATTCCGTTCTTACGCATATATATTCCGTTCTTACGAATATATATTCAGTTCTTACGCATATATATTCAGTTCTTACACATATATATTCCGTTCTTACGCATATATATTCCGTTCTTACGCAGAGATATTCCGTTCTTACGCATATATTCCGTTCTTACGCAGAGATATTCCGTTCTTACGCATATATATTCAGTTCTTACGCATATATATTCAGTTCTTACACATATATATTCAGTTCTTACACATATATATTCAGTTCTTACCCATATATATTCCGTTCTTACGCATATATATTCCGGTCTTACGCATATATATTCATTTCTTACGCATATATATTCCGTTCTTACGCATATATATTCAGTTCTTAGGCATATATATTCCGTTCTTACGCATATATATTCAGCTATTACACATATATATTCAGTTCTTACACATATATATTCAGTTCTTACGCATATATTTTCAGTTCTTACACATATATATTCAGCTCTTACACATATATATTCAGTTCTTACACATATATATTCAGTTCTTACACATATATATTCAGTTCTTACACATATATATTCCGTTCTTACGCATATATATTCAGTTCTTACACATATATATTCAGTTCTTACACATATATATTCAGTTCTTACACATATATATTTAGTTCTTACTCATATATATTCCATTTTTACACATATATATTCCGTTCTTAAACATATATATTCAGTTCTTACACATATATATTCAGTTCTTACACATATATATTCAGTTCTTACACATATATATTCAGTTCTTATCCATATATATTCCGTTCTTACGCATATATATTCCGTTCTTACGCATATATATTCCGTTTTTACGCATATATTCAGTTCTTACACATATATTCAGTTCTTACGCATATATACTCCGTTCTTACACATATATACTCCGTTCTTACACATATATATTCAGTTCTTACACATATATATTCAGTTCTTACACGTATATATTCAGTTCTTACACATATATATTCAGTTCTTACACATATATATTCAGTTCTTACGCATATATATTCAGTTCTGACACATATATATTCAGTTCTTACACATATATATTCAGGTCTTACACATATATATTCAGTACTTACACATATATATTCCATTCTTACGCATATATATTCCGTTCTTACGCATATATTCAGTTCTTACGCATATATTTACAGTTTTTACGCATATATATTCAGTTATTACACATATATATTCAGTTCTTACACATATATATTCAGTTCTTACACACATATAATCAGTTCTTACGCATATATTCCGTTCTTACGCATATATATTCAGTTCTTACGAATATATTCAGTTCTTACGCATATATATTCAGTTATTACACATATATATTCAGTTCTTACGCATATATATTCAATTCTTACACATATATATTCAGTTCTTACTCATATATATTCCGTTCTTACACATATATATTCAGTACTTACACATATATATTCAGTTCTTACACATATATATTCCGTTCTTACGCATATATATTCCGTTCTTACACATATATATTCAGTTCTTACGCATATATTCAGTTCTTACGCATATATACTCCGTTCTTACACATATATATTCAGTTCTAACACATATATATTCAGTACTTACACATATGTATTCAGTTCTTACACATATATATTCAGTTCTTACACATATATATTCAGTTCTTATACATATATATTCAGTTCTTACAAATATATATTCCGTTCTTACGCATATATATTCAGTTCTTACACATATATATTCAGTTCTTACACACATATAATCAGTTCTTACGCATATATTCCGTTCTTACGCATATATATTCAGTTCTTACGCATATATTCAGTTCTTACGCATATATATTCAGTTCTTACACATATATATACAGTTCTTACACATATATTTTCAGTTCTTACACATATATATACAGTACTTACACATATATATTCAGTTCTTACACATATATTTTCAGTTCTTACACATATATATACAGTACCTACACATATATATTCTGTTCTTACACATATATATTCAGTTCTTACACATATATTCCGTTCTTACGCATATATATTCAGTTCTTACGCATATATATTCAGTTCTTACGCATATATTCAGTTCTTACTCATTGATTTTCAGTTTTTACGCATATATATTCAGTTGTTACACATATATATTCAGTTCTTACACATATATATTCCGTTCTTACACATATATATTCAGTTCTTACGCATATATATTCAGTTCTTACGCATATATATTCCGTTCTTACGCATATATATTCCGTTCTTACACATATATATTCAGTTCTTACACGTATATATTCAGTTCTTACACATATATATTCAGTTCTTACACATATATATTCAGTTCTTACACATATATATTCCGTTCTTAAGCATATAAATTCCTTTCTTACGCATATATATTCCGTTCTTACGCATATATATTCCGTTCTTACGAATATATATTCAGTTCTTACGCATATATATTCAGTTCTTACACATATATATTCCGTTCTTACGCATATATATTCCGTTCTTACGCAGAGATATTCCGTTCTTACGCATATATTCCGTTCTTACGCAGAGATATTCCGTTCTTACGCATATATATTCAGTTCTTACGCATATATATTCAGTTCTTACACATATATATTCAGTTCTTACACATATATATTCAGTTCTTACCCATATATATTCAGTTCTTACGCATATATATTCCGGTCTTACGCATATATATTCATTTCTTACGCATATATATTCCGTTCTTACGCATATATATTCAGTTCTTAGGCATATATATTCCGTTCTTACGCATATATATTCAGCTATTACACATATATATTCAGTTCTTACACATATATATTCAGTTCTTACGCATATATTTTCAGTTCTTACACATATATATTCAGCTCTTACACATATATATTCAGTTCTTACACATATATATTCAGTTCTTACACATATATATTCAGTTCTTACACATATATATTCCGTTCTTACGCATATATATTCAGTTCTTACACATATATATTCAGTTCTTACACATATATATTCAGTTCTTACACATATATATTTAGTTCTTACTCATATATATTCCATTTTTACGCATATATATTCCGTTCTTAAACATATATATTCAGTTCTTACACATATATATTCAGTTCTTACACATATATATTCAGTTCTTACACATATATATTCAGTTCTTATCCATATATATTCCGTTCTTACGCATATATATTCCGTTCTTACGCATATATATTCCGTTTTTACGCATATATTCAGTTCTTACACATATATTCAGTTCTTACGCATATATACTCCGTTCTTACACATATATACTCCGTTCTTACACATATATATTCAGTTCTTACACATATATATTCAGTTCTTACACGTATATATTCAGTTCTTACACATATATATTCAGTTCTTACACATATATATTCAGTTCTTACGCATATATATTCAGTTCTGACACATATATATTCAGTTCTTACACATATATATTCAGGTCTTACACATATATATTCAGTACTTACACATATATATTCCATTCTTACGCATATATATTCCGTTCTTACGCATATCTTCAGTTCTTACGCATATATTTACAGTTTTTACGCATATATATTCAGTTATTACACATATATATTCAGTTATTACACATATATATTCAGTTCTTACACACATATAATCAGTTCTTACGCATATATTCCGTTCTTACGCATATATATTCAGTTCTTACGAATATATTCAGTTCTTACGCATATATATTCAGTTATTACACATATATATTCAGTTCTTACGCATATATATTCAATTCTTACACATATATATTCAGTTCTTACTCATATATATTCCGTTCTTACACATATATATTCAGTACTTACACATATATATTCAGTTCTTACACATATATATTCCGTTCTTACGCATATATATTCCGTTCTTACACATATATATTCAGTTCTTACGCATATATTCAGTTCTTACGCATATATACTCCGTTCTTACACATATATATTCAGTTCTAACACATATATATTCAGTACTTACACATATGTATTCAGTTCTTACACATATATATTCAGTTCTTACACATATATATTCAGTTCTTATACATATATATTCAGTTCTTACAAATATATATTCCGTTCTTACGCATATATATTCAGTTCTTACACATATATATTCAGTTCTTACACACATATAATCAGTTCTTACGCATATATTCCGTTCTTACGCATATATATTCAGTTCTTACGCATATATTCAGTTCTTACGCATATATATTCAGTTCTTACACATATATATACAGTTCTTACACATATATTTTCAGTTCTTACACATATATATACAGTACTTACACATATATATTCAGTTCTTACACATATATTTTCAGTTCTTACACATATATATACAGTACCTACACATATATATTCTGTTCTTACACATATATATTCAGTTCTTACACATATATTCCGTTCTTACGCATATATATTCAGTTCTTACGCATATATATTCAGTTCTTACGCATATATTCAGTTCTTACTCATTGATTTTCAGTTTTTACGCATATATATTCAGTTGTTACACATATATATTCAGTTCTTACACATATATATTCCGTTCTTACACATATATATTCAGTTCTTACACATATATATTCAGTACTTACACATATATATTGAGTTCTTACGCATATATATTCCGTTCTTACGCATATATATTCAGTTCTTACACATATATATTCAGTTCTTACGCATATATATATTCCATTCTTACGCATATATATTCCGTTCTTACGCATATATATTCAGTTCTTACACATATATATTCATTTCTTACACATATATATTCCGTTCTTACGCATATATATTCCATTCTTACGCATATATATTCCGTTCTTACGTATATATATTCCGTTCTTAAGCATATATATTCCGTTCTTACGCATATATATTCCGTTCTTACGAATATATATTCAGTTCTTACGCATATATATTCAGTTCTTACACATATATATTCCGTCCTTACGCATATATATTCCGTTCTTACGCAGAGATATTCCGTTCTTACGCATATATTCCGTTCTTACGCAGAGATATTCCGTTCTTACGCATATATATTCAGTTCTTAGGCATATATATTCCGTTCTTACGCTTATATATTCAGTTCTTACACATATATATTCAGTACTTACACATATATATTCAGTTCTTACACATATATATTCAGTTCTTACACATATATATTCAGTTCTTACACATATATATTCAGTTCTTACGCATATATATTCCGGTTTTACGCATATATATTCCTTTCATACGCATATATATTCCGTTCTTACGCATATATATTCAGTTCTTAGGCATATATATTCCGTTCTTACGCATATATATTCAGTTTTACACATATATATTCAGTTCTTACGCATATATATTCCGTTCTTACGTATATATATTCCGTTCTTAAGCATATATATTCCGTTCTTACGCATATATATTCAGTTCTTACGCATATATATTCAGTTCTTACGCATATATTTTCAGTTCTTACGCATATACATTCAGCTCTTACGCATATATATTCAGTTGTTACACATATATGTTCAGTTCTTACACATATATATACAGTTCTTACACATATATATTCAGTTCTTACACATATATATTCAGTTCTTACACATATATTCCGTTCTTACACATATATATTCAGTTCTTACGCATATATATTCAGTTCTTATGCATATATTCAGTTCTTACGCATTGATTTTCAGTTTTTACGCATATATATTCAGTTGTTACACATATATATTCAGTTCTTACACATATATATTCAGTTCTTACGCATATATATTCAGTTCTTACACATATATATTCCGTTCTGATGCATATATATTCAGATCTTACACATATATATTCAGTTCCTACGCATATATATTCAGTTCTTTCGCATATATATTCAGTTCTTACGCATATATATTCCGTTCTTACACATATATATTCAGTTCTTACGCATAAATATTCAGTTCTTATACATATATATTCAGTTCTTACGCATATATATTCCATTCTTACGCATATATATTCCGTTCTTACGCATATATATTCAGTTCTTACACATATATATTCATTTCTTACACATATATATTCCGTTCTTACGCATATATATTATTCCATTCTTACGCATATTTATTCCGTTCTTACGCATATATATTCCGTTCTTACGCATATATATTCCGTTCTTACGCATATATATTCAGTTCTTACGCATATATATTCAGTTCTTACGCATATATTATTCCATTCTTACGCATATTTATTCCGTTCTTACGCATATATATTCCGTTCTTACGCATATATATTCCGTTCTTACGCATATATATTCAGTTCTTACGCATATATATTCAGTTCTTACGCATATATTTTGAGTTCTTACGCATATACATTCAGCTCTTACGCATATATATTCAGTTGTAACACATATATATTCAGTTCTTACACATATATATACAGATCTTACACATATATATTCAGTTCTTACACATATATATTCAGTTCTTACACATATATTCCGTTCTTACGCATATATATTCAGTTCTTACGCATATATATTCAGTTCTTACGCATATATTCAGTTCTTACGCATTGATTTTCAGTTTTTATGCATATATATTCAGTTGTTACACATATATATTCAGTTCTTACACATATATATTCAGTTCTTACGCATATATATTCAGTTCTTACACATATATATTCCGTTCTGATGCATATATATTCAGATCTTACACATATATATTCAGTTCTTACGCATATATATTCAGTTCTTTCGCATATATATTCAGTTCTTATGCATATATATTCCGTTCTTACACATATATATTCAGTTCTTACACATATATATTCCGTTCTTACGCATATATATTCCGTTCTTACGCATATATATTCAGTTCTTACGCATATATTTTCAGTTCTTACGCATATACATTCAGTTCTTACGCATATATATTCAGTTGTTACACATATATATTCAGTTCTTACACATATATATACAGTACTTACACATATATATTCAGTTCTTACACATATATATTCAGTTCTTACACATATATTCCGTTCTTACGCATATATATTCAGTTCTTACGCATATATATTCAGTTCTTACGCATATATTCAGTTCTTACGCATTGATTTTCAGTTTTTACGCATATATATTCAGTTGTTACACATATATATTCAGTTCTTACACATATATATTCAGTTCTTACACATATATATTCAGTTCTTACGCATATATATTCAGTTCTTACACATATATATTCCGTTCTGATGCATATATATTCAGATCTTACACATATATATTCAGTTCTTACGCATATATATTCAGTTCTTTCGCATATATATTCAGTTCTTACGCATATATATTCCGTTCTTAAGCATATATATTCCGTTCTTACACATATATATTCAGTTCTTACACGTATATATTCAGTTCTTACACATATATATTCAGTTCTTACATATATATATTCAGTTCTTACACATATATATTCAGTTCTTACGCATATATATTCCGTTCTTAAGCATATAAATTCCTTTCTTACGCATATATATTCCGTTCTTACGCATATATATTCCGTTCTTACGAATATATATTCAGTTCTTACGCATATATATTCAGTTCTTACACATATATATTCCGTCCTTACGCATATATATTCCGTTCTTACGCAGAGATATTCCGTTCTTACGCATATATTCCGTTCTTACGCAGAGATATTCCGTTCTTACGCATATATATTCAGTTCTTAGGCATATATATTCCGTTCTTACGCTTATATATTCAGTTCTTACACATATATATTCAGTACTTACACATATATATTCAGTTCTTACACATATATATTCAGTTCTTACACATATATATTCAGTTCTTACACATATATATTCAGTTCTTACGCATATATATTCCGGTTTTACGCATATATATTCCTTTCATACGCATATATATTCCGTTCTTACGCATATATATTCAGTTCTTAGGCATATATCTTCCGTTCTTACGCATATATATTCAGTTTTACACATATATATTCAGTTCTTACACATATATATTCAGTTCTTACGCATATATATTCAGTTCTTACACATATATATTCAGTTCTTACACATATATATTCAGTTCTTACACATATATATTCAGTTCTTACACATATATATTCAGTTCTTACACATATATATTCAGTTCTTACACATATATATTCCGTTCTTACGCATATATAATCAGTTATTACACATATATAATATTATTCAGTTCTTACACATATATATTCAGTTCTTACACATATATATTCAGTTCTTACTCATATATATTCCATTCTTACGCATATATATTCCGTTCTTACACATATATATTCCGTTCTTACACATATATTTCAGTTCTTACACATATATATTCAGTTCTTACCCATATATATTCCGTTCTTACCCATATATATTCCATTCTTACGCATATATATTCCGTTTTTACGCATATATTCAGTTCTTACGCATATATTCAGTTCTTACGCATATATACTCCGTTCTTACACATATATATTCAGTTCTTACACATATATATTCAGTTCTTACACATATATATTCAGTTCTTACACATATATATTCAGTTCTTACACATATATATTCAGTTCTTACAAATATATATTCCGTTCTTACGCATATATATTCCATTCTTACGCATATATATTCCGTTCTCACGCATATATTCAGTTCTTACGCATATATTTACAGTTTTTACGCATATATATTCAGTTATTACACATATATATTCAGTTCTTACACATATATATTCAGTTCTTACACACATATAATCAGTTCTTACGCATATATTCCGTTCTTACGCATATATATTCCGTTCTTACGCATAGATATTCCGTTCTTACGCATATATATTCCGTTCTTACGCATATATATTCAGTTCTTAGGCATATCTATTCCATTCTTACGCATATATATTCCGTTCTTACACATATATATTTAGTTCTTACACATATATATTCAGTTCTTACACATATATATTCCGTACTTACACATATATATTCAGTTCTTACGCATATATTAAGTTCTTACGCATATATACTCCGTTCTTACACATATACATTCAGTTCTTACACATATATATTCAGTTCTTACAAATATATATTCCGTTCTGACGCATATATATTCAGTTCTTACGCATATATTCAGTTCTTACGCATATATATTCAGTTCTTACACATATATATTCAGTTCTTACACATATATTTTCAGTTCTTACACATATATATACAGTTCTTACACATATATTTTCAGTTCTTACACATATATTGTCAGTTCTTACGCATATATTCCGTTCTTACGCATATATATTCCGTTCTTACGCATATATATTCAGTTCTTACGCATATATTCAGTTCTTACGCATTGATTTTCAGTTTTTACGCATATATATTCAGTTGTTACACATATATATTCAGTTCTTACACATATATATTCCGTTCTTACACATATATATTCAGTTCTTACACATATATATTCAGTACTTACACATATATATTGAGTTCTTACGCATATATATTCCGTTCTTACGCATATATATTCAGTTCTTACACATATATATTCAGTTCTTACGCATATATATTCCATTCTTACGCATATATATTCCGTTCTTACGCATATATATTCAGTTCTTACACATATATATTCATTTCTTACACATATATATTCCGTTCTTACGCATATATATTCCATTCTTACGCATATATATTCCGTTCTTACGCGTATATATTTCGTTCTTACGCATATATATTCCGTTCTTACGCATATATATTCAGTTCTTACGCATATATATTCAGTTCTTACGCATATATTTTCAGTTCTTACGCATATACATTCAGTTCTTACGCATATATATTCAGTTGTTACACA
>JAWPHD010026325.1:0-13448 GCA_037043455.1 Cyrtodaria siliqua | reverse complement strand
AGGGTGTTGGGGGTGGGGGGGGGGGGGGTAGTGTGTGGGAGGGGTTGAGGGGCAACATATATGTGTAAGAAGCTATGTGTAAGAAATTACCAAAACAACACAGATATATGTAAAAAAAATTAAAAAAAATAAAGAGTTTAGAGTGTGTGTGGGGGGGGGGGGATGGGGGTGTGGGGGCGGGGAGAGAAGCAGGGGGTGGGGTGGGGAGGGAGCAACATATGTGTAAGAAGCTATGTGTAAGAATTGACCAAAAAACACAGAAATATGTAAAAAAAAACAAAAAACTATTTTTGAGTGTGTGGTGGGGCGGGGGTGGGAGTGGCGGGGGAGGGGAGGCGGGGTGGGGAGTGAGGGGGCAACATGTATAAGAATTGACAAAAGCAACACAGAAATATGTCAAACAAATAAAATAAAGGTTTCTAGTTGGGGGGGGGGGGGTGTAGTGTGTGGGAGGGGATGGAGGGGGCAACATATATGTGTAAGAAGCTATATGTAAGAAATTACCAACATATATGTGTAAGAAGCTATGTGTAAGAAATTACCAAAACAACACAGATATATGTAAAAATCAATAAATATTAAATAAAAATATTCCAGGAGGCTGGGCGGGGAGTGAGGGGGCAACATGTGCACAAATTGACAAAAGCACCACAGAAATATGTAAAAAAATAATAATAGAGTTTTAAGTGGGGGTGTGGTGGGGGGTGAGAGGCGGGAGTGGGTGTGGGGGGTGGGGGGATGAAGGCAACATATATGTGTAAGAATTGACTAAAACAATACAGAAATATGTAAAAAAAAAAAAAAAGTTTCATGTAGGGGGGGGGGGGGGGGGTGAGAGGCGGTGGTGGGGGGGGGGGGGGGACCACATATATGAGTAAGAATTGACTAAAGCAACACAGAAATATGTAAAAAAAAAAAAGTGTGGAGGGGGGTGGGAGGGGGTGGGGGAGGGGAGGAGGGAGCCCATGCCCCAATATGGGTGAAGTATGAATAAGATGCATAATGCTATAAGAAATCCCAATCCAAAATTATAGATATATACATGCTTACATACAAACCTAGATCTGCCTTTATTGCACATTTTATGGGCCATCACAATTTGGGTTCCATGGGAGCCCAGAATTTGCAGAAGACAAAATTACTTATCCAACCCTTTACAACATACTATAAGGAAACCAATTCCAAAATTTAGTTCAGCTAGGACAAGAAATGTAACAGATATAGACTTGTAAACACAGCTTACACGCAAACCTTGATGTGGGACGCCGACGCCGACGCCGACCCCGGGGTGATTACATAAGCTCTCTTATTCTTCGAATAGTCGAGCTAAAAATAGTTTAAATTTCTTGGAATAAACACAGCTTACACGCAAAATTTGATGTGAATCAGAATTTGGGTTCCATGGGAGCCCTGGTGTTACAGGAACCAAAATTACTTACGCAGCCCTTAAGATAATGCTATAAGGAAGCTAATGGCCAAATTTGGTTGTGCTAGGAGATATAGACTTGTAAACACAGCTTACACGCAAGATTTGATGTGAAATGGGACACATTTTATGGGCTATCATAATTACAGGAACCAAAATTACTTACGCAGCCCTTAAGATAATGCTATAAGAAAGCCCATGGCCAAATTTGGTTGTGCTAGGATAAGAAATGTAAGACATATAGACTTGTAAACACAGCTTACACGCAAACCTTGATGTGGGACGCCGACGCCGACGCCGACCCCGGGGTGATTACATAAGCTCTCTTATTCTTCGAATAGTCGAGCTAAAAATAGTTTAAATTTCTTGAATAAACTGACCATATAACAAGAAATATAATGTGCATATCAAATGTGCAGTCACGATACTTGTAAACAATTTTGAAAAATGGTCATAGCTCAGACCAAGTTTTGAAGTGAATGAAAACTGTACTCAGTGAACCCTGGGTTCAGATGTTCACCAAGCCAGATATTTAAAATTTAGTTGCTTTCCTTCAAATGTTCTCGTAAAATAATAACTACACACTGCTGTGACCGCGACATACTGCCAACACTGCTGAATAGAATAGACAGCGCTAAAGCCACGACGGTAGGAACGCGATTCTTACAGACATCAACCCGTCCGCATAAGCCCAACACCACCATTTCTAGGATAATGTACCTGAAATATATATAAACAAACTAATTTGAAAGCAGATTGAGCAAATATATAGTCATTAAAATGGGGATATGAGTGGGTGGGTATTTTTTTATAAATGACCGAGATACATGCTATACTTTTGATTTTAATCTCCCGTATTAAGGATATTCAAAATGTTGAATTGGGCAGAGTCCTTCCTGTGAAACTGAAAATTCATTTTGGCTGATTTTATGAAATTAATGATAATAACGCAACAAATTGATTTCCATTATACAAAACATATATAAGAGCAAATGAAGAATAAAAAAGGTTTCTAAAAAATGTTATCATTTATGTACAATCTGACATTAAAATATACCATTTTTTGTGCATCCGCCTAGAAATATCCACAACCTTAATCTAAAAACAAATCCTCTCAGTCTTATCAAGGGCAGTTGAAATCCAAAATTTTGAAATTTATTTCATTTTGGCTCAAATTTGACCAAACACAGAGGTTATATCCCAGCAATATTACAAATGTACATGTGTTACTTATCATGCTTAGATCATGCTTGAAAAATGAGGTGCCAGGTAGGTAAACAGATGTGTGTATTCAATCAATAGTAGTGTGCTTGACCATGCATCTAGGCTAACTTACCTGTATTATTATGTCATGATAACGTAAACCTTCAGGAACCTCTATACTTTGTGTATTAAATTGTCACCCCATTGTGGTCATTGGAAATTGATTTTGAGAATGTGTTCATGTACAATATTTGTAAAGTTTTAAGTGATTGGTATACACATTTAAAAAATGGATTTTCAGCTGCCCTAGATAAGACTTTGAAGATTACATTGCTATTGATAATATTTAATTTTCTTCTCTGAATAGATGCAGGAAAATGGCATTTTTTTTAATTTAAAATAATTACTAAACTATTGCATTTTTTCTATTGATTTCTTTCTCTATATATGCTATATATATAATAAATAATGAAAGTTCTTGATTTAATGCCGTAACTTGTGCTTAAAATGCATATTGCATATTGCATCAAAATGATTTTCATTGTCACAGGTTGGATATCACCAATTCAAATTGCTGAAGTACCTTAATATACAACCATCTGCCTACTCGACGCCATTGAGAAAGGATGAATATACGGTGTAGGGTAAAATTACTAAATCGTATCACTAACAAAAAACAGGAGGGCCACAATCTGTGCAGTCATGGTGACCACAAACTCATGTAAATTAACACCCGCACTACAATAAAAGGATTAATAATATAATAAGAAACATAATGTGCATATCAAATGTGCAGTTTCGATACTTATAAACAATTTTGAAAAATGGTCATAGTTCAGACCAAGTTTTGAAGTGAATGAAAACTGTACTCAGTGAACCCTGGCTTCTGATGTTCACCAAGCCAGATATTTAAAATTTAGTCTGTCCTTCAAATGTTCTCGTAAAATAATTACTGCACACTGCTGTGACCGCGACATACTGCCACATGCCACTAGTTGGGACATGGGCACCGCTAGAGTCACCGCCATTAAATGGAGGGAAGCAGGGCATCGCAATGAATAGTAATAAATCCACTTCACAATCGAAGAGATTTGTCTCGCCAACAACAAAAACATCAAATGACCCAAAAATGGTCAACACAAATCATCAAATGACCCAAATATGGTCAGCTATTACATTATCAGTAACCCAAATACGGGTTTTAATAACATTCATCAAATGCCAAATCATCAAATGACCCAAATATGGTCAGCTATTACATTATCAGGAACCCAAATGCGGGTTTTACCACAAAAACATAAAATGGCTTTTAACCACAATATTGCCATTATCATTCAAATAGTACCACAGCTGGGATAAAATTGGTCAGCTTTATAATAACAGTAACTCAAATATGTTTTTTTACATAGAACCCCAGCTGGGATTATGATTAGCATTTTATTTTTATGAAGGATATAAAGCAGATAACCGAAAATAGAGGTTATATATATGCCAAAAACATGACTGCACAACCGATTTTGTAATGGACCAGTTTCTAAAACTAAAGGCGACATTCTTCTAAACAACAATATTGAATCCTTGTGTCACTCTATACAGAAACAAAGTGACAAACGTACCCAATTACTAACTGAACCCGAATTAGAAATTAAACATCCTTATCTGTTCTGCGTAACCTGGATGCTTGATAGCTCACTGGAAGAAAGTTCAATGGGGTTTGAAACATGAAATATGCAGCCCAACCAAAGTTGGTATTACCTGCCGAGAAAGTAAAACAGGGCACACGTCTCAGTAAAAGAGTATGATAATGGACCTTTGGAAACGGCCGAACACGACACATACAAAATATTGCAGTCTCGGTTGGACTAAACTGAATCAAGTAAATAAAAGTAACTTTAATGTATATCAGAAACCACGTTCTTATATCGTCTTGATTGGATTTCACGCTCTTATGAAGTGATGTTTTGATGCACCAGACATTGCATCATAATAAATGAAATAAAATATTAAAAGACATATAAAATGTAAAGATAAGATTTGGAGGAAGATTCAAGAGTTACCTTTCATATTTTGTCTCAAAAACACAAATTAACTGTTAGTAGTTCCTAAGCTTCACTAATTAGCATCAAGAATATGGACTTTCATGTTTTCAGACTTAACCTTCTAGCCATGATCAATAGGTCGATCATCGGCTACAATCGGTTAGACAATATGGGGCATGCATAAGATGTGCCTGTTAAGACCTTGAATTCAGAACAGTTTCTGATTAAGTATGTACTGACAATGTTAAGTCATTGCCAACAGCATATATAACACATCTAATCGATATTGGTGTTTGTGTATAATATGCTCTCATACATCTCAAGTGTATTTTCTAACTGTTGTCTCCTGGATAATCATGTTTGATTTCTATTTGAACATGAAGACTCATAAACGATCATCATAATCGGATACCTTAGTAACTGATGATCAGTTGCAGTCGATTAATCGGTACATGACTATTTAACGGCCACAAGTTCAATTGATGTCTGGGCAGGCTTCACTGTTTCTTAACCATCTAAAGGCTATTCCAACCAAACATAACCTCACCCAAAGAAGTGAACCCCCCCCCCCCCCCCCCCACCCACCTTTTTAGCTCTACTGGCCAAAGTCTATCTGTCTGTCCGTCTGTCCGTCCGTCTGTTAGCAATTTTATAATATCAACATCTCCTCTGAAACCGCTCAAAGGATTTTGATGAAACTCCATCACAATGTTACTTGGGAGGGCCCCTCTGAGATTTGTGTTTTTCATGGCCGCCAGTCATCCCAGATGGCCACCATGGTTAAAACTAGGTCAAATTTAAGGAATTTTCAAACGACATCTCCTCCGCAACCACTTATTCAACTATTGTGAAATACCACAAACATATTCCTTGGGTTGGCCTCTATCAAGTTTGTGTTTTTCGTTATCGTCGAATAATCAAAATGGCCGCCACGGCGACTTAAAGTTTACATAGTGTTATATAGGAAAATGCTAAAAATGACATCTTCTTTGAAACCGCTTGAAGGATTTTGATAAAACTTCATTACAATGATCTTTAGGATAGTCCCCCTCAGATTTGTGTTTTTCGCGGCCGTCAGTCATCCAAGATGGCCACCATGGCTAAAATTAGGTCAAATTTATGGAAATTTCAAACGACATCTCCGAAACCACTTATTCCATTCTTGTGAAATATCATAAACATGTTTTTTGGGTTGGCTTCTATCAAGTTTGTGTTTTTCGTTATCGTCGAATAATCAAAATGGCCGCCACAGCGACCCAAAGTTTACACAGATTTATATAGGAAAACATTAAAAATTACATCTTCTCTAAAACCGCTTGAAGGATTTTGATGAAACTTAAATCACAATGATCTTTGGGATAGTCTCTCTCAGATTGGTGTTTTTTTCGGCTGCCAGTCACCTAAGATGGCCGCCATGGTTAAAACTAGGTCAAATTAAAAAAAATTCAAACGACATCTTCTCCAAAACCACTTATTCAATTCTTGTGAAATATCATATACATGTTATTTGAGTTGGCCTCTAACAAGTTTGTGTTTTTCTTTATCGTCGAATAATCAAAATGGCCGCCACAGCGACCCAAAGTATACATAGAGTTATATAGAAAAACGTTAAAAATGAGATCTTCTCTGAAACCGCTTGAAGGATTTTGATGAAACTTAATGACAATGATCTTTGGGTTAGTCCCCCTCAGATTTTTGTTTTTGGGGCCTCCAGTCATCATTGATGGCCATCATGGCTAAACTTAGGTCACATTTAAGGACATTTATCAAACGACATATTACTTATACCATTGTAGTTAAATATCATATACATGTTCCTGTTGTTGGCCTCTATCAAGGTTCTGATTTTCGTTGTCGTCAAATATCAAAATGGCCGCCACGATAACCCAAAGTTTACATAGAGTTATATATAAGAAACATGTTTCTTGGGTTGGCCTCTATCATGTTTATGTTTTTGAATCACATCATACAAGTAGAGCGTCTACAGGCCCACTTGGGCCTCTTGTTTTAATACACATACCAGTCATTGAAGTGAATTTAAGATACACATTACCATGCATAGAAGTAAATTTATAATCGGTAGAAACGAAGTAAAAAATGCGTTTCAATGAAAAATGTTCATTCTGTTCCATAATGGCATCCAACCGCTGACATACACCTCTAAAACCCATTAATTAAATTCAATGTTACAATCTACTTTAGCTTTTGAATGACCACATATGTAAATAGTTATATATTCAAGAAGACTAGGACTAAAGCATTTCCAAATTTACAAATACATTCCAATATGTTCCTTTGACTATACACTAGGAATATGTATCCTTTCCAAGTAAACTAACCAACGTGATAAAGGTTGAATGCAAAACTATTTTATCTTCATACTCGTATAAATAAAGGAGATGTTATAGCGATTTGATTTTGACTGCCTGAATGCCATTTACTACCTCATTTAAAGCAGCTATCCCGCCAACAACAGCCAAATTTTACAAGATATGTACACCGGTTCGAAACCCACTGATGACGAGGTATATTACATACAAATGTTGAGTATCCAAACTCTATAGCCACATTATAAACAGCTTAAGCAAGCCAGGCTAAACCCTAAAACTGGAGTGTCGAATTCAGTTACCAACTCACAACCCACTCCACGCTCATTCAATCAAGGGTATTTTAAGAACCCGCGAATAACAAACACCCTCAACCGACACATACACCTCACCACACGACCTGAACATCTGGATAGTTTTGACAAATATTTCTATGTTGTGCCTGCAAGAACACCTTACTTGGTTTGTAAATGCCTCCCTTTATTCGGAGATAGTTATTAAAAGGAGGTTTAACGGTGTTATATAATTGATGTGATAAGTGTTTTACTAAAACTTAAACTTAAAATTTGGATCATGCATAGAACAGTTTTATTTCATTCATTTCATCACATCGGTTAAAAGGCGGAGGGACAATCCCCCCCCCCCCCCCCCCCCCACCTAAAATTTGGATCATGCATAGAACAGTTTTATTTCATTCATTTCATCACATCGGTTAAAAGGCCCCCCCCCCCCCCCCCCCCCCCCCCCCCCCAACACACACATTTAATAGATACCGATGCCATTTGATATTCCTGTGCCACTTATAAATCCATTGTCAATGTATCAACCAGATTCGCAATGTTTGAAATAAGAAGAAATGGAACTTTACATACAATACCAACACCAACACTGGGCACAAAACACTTTCTCTCAGCCTCGTCCGTCAGATGGGGACGTAAAAAGGGCGGTCCCGTGTATCGGTCTATCCTCCGAGCACGTTAAAGAACCATAGGAATCTATTCGATAATAAGAGTAGGGCACGGTTCCCGGTTTCCTATGTATCCTTCTGCTCTCTCTCTCTTTGAAATATAAGGAAAAGTGTTTAAGAAAATGAAATAAAATAA
This sequence comes from Cyrtodaria siliqua, assembly GCA_037043455.1. Classification (NCBI taxonomy): domain Eukaryota; kingdom Metazoa; phylum Mollusca; class Bivalvia; order Adapedonta; family Hiatellidae; genus Cyrtodaria; species Cyrtodaria siliqua. The sequence continues at coordinate 5,350 of JAWPHD010026325.1, read as the reverse complement.
AGCTTTAAACAAGTGATAGATATTCAATTATAAGTAAGCAGCATCAGCAACCACACCCGTATACAAAACAGCCACTATAATGAAAAAAACAACAACAAATAAATGTGTAAAGTGGATCGCTAGACAAATAACACTGGACATTTTATAAGCCGTCTTATTAGCAGCGGCAGTCAACAGCAGCAAGTTAAAATTAGCTGAAATCAACAACAAAACTGTTGAGGTATACTTAGCAGCAATTTGTTAAGAGAACCTACTGCAGAAACACTGCAATTACTGTCAACAACAACAACAATTTCATGACCAGCCCTTGAGAGTAAATAATAGCAGCAGAAGCTAAATGTATAGGCACAACGATGACGATAACATCAATTGGCCAACATAATGTCTTGATTCAACATTTCATTAACAACATGGTGACAAACAACTTATTATTGATATACATGGTTTTCATAATAGTACTTAAATAATATATGCATTATCAGCAGAAAGTTATCATTGACATCATCCTCATAATGACGCCAGAGTTTTATTTACTTATATAGTGTTCTCATTTTTATAGCTCTACTAAATCAGTGATTAAAGTGACACACGGCAATATAATTACTTTTTTTTTTTTTTTATTATTATTATTATTATTATTATTATTATTATTATGCCTTGTTTAAATATATAATTGGTGCAATAAAGTTAGTGATATCACAGACCTAATAACTTCTCAAGTGAATTTAAGTCTGCGGTAATATGCAAAAACAAAATGCCTTATACATTTATTTTTTTCCCGTCCAAGAATCGCCGTGTGTGCCTTAAATAAGGTGCTAATTTTTATAGGTAACGAGGTAAATAGTTGAACATTTAAAGACAACAAAATCAACAACAGGAAGTGGTGTAAAAAATAAAAATAACAAGAGGTCAATGACCTTGAAGCTCTACTGATTGATTTTGATTTCAGGAAGTAGTCGCTACAGATTTGTTTTTTGAAAAAATATTTTTAGCCGTGGCGGCCATCTTGAATTTCTGGCCGACCTGAAATTTTACTAGGATCAATTAGACATCAAGAGCAACATTCCTGTGAAGTTTCATGAAAATCCGTGAAGTAGTTTCAGAGGAGTAGTCGCTACAAGTTTTCATTATATAACTCTATGTAAACAAAGATGGCCACTGGCAGCCATGTTTAACGTCGAATCAAAATAATGTTTGACTCTGATAACCATCATATCATGTTGATCATTTTACAAAAAGTCCCATATCAATATCACTTATAGTTTTCAAGATGTAGTCGCTACAAACTTCTTTTTTTAAAATCTATTTTTAGCTGTGGCGGCCATCTTGAATTTCTGGCCGATCTGAAATTTTGCTAGGATCAATTAGACATTAAGAGCAACATTCCTGTAAAGTGTCATGAAAATCCGCCGAGTAGTTTCAAAGGAGTAGTCACTACAAGTTTTTACTATATAACTCTATGTAAACAAAGATGGCCGCTGGCAGCAATGTTTAACGTTGAATCAAAACAATTTTTGACAAGGACCAACATCATGTCATGCTGATCATTTTAGAAAAAGTCCCAAATCAATATCACTTATAGTTTTCAAGAAGAAGTCGCTACAAACTTGTATTTTGAAAATTTATTTTTAGTCGTGGCGGACATCTTGAATTTCCGGCCGACCTAAAATTTTGCTAGGATCAATTAGACATCAAAAGCAACATTCCTGTTTAGTTTCAGAAAATCCGTCAAGTAGTTTCAGAGGAGTAGTCGCTACAAGTTTTCATTATATAATTCTATGTAAACAAAGATGGCCGCTGGCAGCCATGTTTGACGTTGAATCATAACGATTTTTGACAAGGACCAACATCCTGTCATGCTGATCATTTTAGAAAAAGTCCCATATCAATATCACTTATAGTTTTCAAGAAGTAGTCGCTACAAACTTGGTTTTTAAAAACCTATTTTTAGATTTGGCGGCCATGTTGGATTTCACATCAACATGAATTTTTGCTAGGATCAACTAGACTTCATGGGCAACATTTCTGTAAAGTTTCATGAAAATCCATTCATTAGTTTCAGAGGAGTTGTCGCTACAAAAAAAAGTTTACGGACAGACAGACGGACAGACAGACGGACGGACGGACAGACGGACGACGTACGCCTTACCACGGCATCAGCTCTGCTGATCTCTGATCAGTAGAGCTAAAAATCATACCGGGTAGTCATATTTTACAAACCACAATTCTATCCACAATATTTTTTTAAATCTGTTCCTTCAGCCACAACTTGCCATCCACCGTTAACCGTATCGCTTGCAGATTCCGACTACGACTTGCACATGTACTGCATCTTCTGTAACGATGTGAAGCCACTCCACCATCTCAGGCGTCAGTTGCTTAACGATCTTTTCACGAACTCTGGAGATACCACCAGCTTCTGCTGTCCGAATCTATTTTACTGGTAGGTTCATCCAGTTCCTGCGTCCCGAATCGTCATCGGCCCCCTGGACTGCTTTACGGCAATTATGGCTCTGTGACTGTAGTTTAGGCATACTGTATTTCTGAAATAAATTGCTAAAATAATGAACACCTCGCACATTACATTAAATAAAACTTTTTATTTTCATCATCTATTTGAACACTGTCATATTTAATCCAGAGTTCAATCCTCGCCTTGGCCATGCAATTTATCCTTGTGCAAGGTACTTAATCCACGTTGCTTAGTACTGGCTCTACCCAGGAGGCTAATTTAAGTTGCAAGAACAGGTTACCCAATCGATGTAGATTAATAATTTAAAGAAAGTTAACAAAGAAAGAATTCTTCTTCTTTTTTTTTTCTATGCACAAATGCACCCCTGGCATGCCTCCGCAGCCCATCAGCATATATACCAGGAGATATTGAGCTTGTCTTAGCAGACGCCCTATTATAATGCTTCAGTGCGCATTTTTATAAATAGGACATATAATGCCCTCGGCCCAAGATTCTGGAATAATTCCAGAGTCAAAAATTGTATTAAAATGTTTGCAAATATTGGCAACATTTTCTGTTCCGCGCACTTCAAAAATTCATTCAAAATCTTACATTACCACACGATGTATTGTTTTTGAGAGCTTTAATTGCCAGAGCTATATCACTAATTGGTTTATTGAGCTCAGAGTTATACGAAGCAGTTTCATGCCCGATTATAATGCTTCACTGCGCATTTCCCCTCAGCATTATGGAGCACATGCCCGCATCATCCAGACAGTGATGTAATAATAAACTGATCTCCGAATGACCTTCACCTAAATTATTCAGTCAACACTTGTTGATCTATTAATGAATATAAGCACTAAAAGGTTATTGATAAATAAACGTTATACTATACTCCCTTCTACACAGATGATGAGTTATTTTCTTGATGATATAGATCTAGCTTAGCCTTCATCTCCACTCCAATTCACGACAACAGCAACTATTTTTCATGCCGCGTTGACATCTGATGATGCAATATAGCCATACCTTGACTTAAATGTTAAAGCAATCATAATTAATAATAACCTATGAACTGAACAAACTAAACGAGTGTTGAAATTCGACAATCGACAAATATTTTAATTGAACCTGTCACAGACCTACATTTAAGATTTATATCCTTGAACCTGTCCACTGAATGAAAATCTACATTAATCCTACAACATATTACACATTTACAACAAATAACAACAAAGGTATACAGTTTCAATATATAATTATTTTTTATAAATGACCGAGATACATGCTATAATTTTGATGTTAATCTCCCGTATTAATATACAACCATCTGCCTACTCGACTTCATTGAGAAAGGCTGAATATACGTTGTAGGGTACACATTACTAAATCGTAAAACTAACAAAAAACAGGAGGGCTGCAATTTGTGCAGTCAGGGTGACCACAACAATAAAAGGATTTATGTCGATAATCGACAAATCCCATTATAATGAATTAAAGAATTTATATATGCGGAAATATACGATTGTTATAATTATAATGAAATAATATAAATAAAATTGTTCCTATATAATCAATTAATTGTTAGATGTCGATCTAGTACGGAAGACATATTTTCTATATAATCTCTTGTACAATTTTAGAATGTTCGCCTTATGTTTTATTATTGACTTTAACCTGCTTGCATAGCCATAGCCATATATTTAAATAAAAGGTATTAAAATATGGGAGATTTCAACTTTTCGCGTTTTCTTCATTATTCTACCATCCAGTTCAGACAATCGAACAGTCAAATGAACAAGGTTGCACTGAAAACTGTTTTCGAATCAAAGATATTAATGTAGATAAGACTGATCGTAATCAGAGTGACATTAATGTTGAAATAAATAATGAAACTCGTTCGTATAACTCTGAGCTCAATAAACCAATTAGTGCCGGTGATATAGCACTTGATATTAAAGCTCTCAAAAACAATAAATCTTGTGGTAATGTAAAATTTTGCATGCATTTTTGAAGTGCGCGGAACAGAAAAAGTTGCCAATATTTTGCAAACTTTTTAATATAATTTTTGACTCTGGAATTATTCCAGAATCTTGGGCCGAGGGCATTCTATGTCATATTTATAAAAATAAGGGAGATGCTGGTGACCCATATAATTACAGAGGCATTATAATTCTAAGTTGATTTGGTAAACGTTTTACAGCCTTGCTAAATAATAGATCAAACCAATAGTTAGATGTATGTTTATATTATGTGAAGAACAAGCAGGCTTTAGAAAAAAACTATATCACAGTTGACAATATATTTAACTTGAAATGCCTAATAGATATGTATTTACACAGTAGGAAACCAGTTTACTGTGCATTTATAGATTATCGTAAAGCATTTGACTCGGTAAACCGTGCAGCCCTTTGGCAAAAGTTGATGCATCAAAACGTCGATGGTAAAATGTTTAAAAATATTCAAAGCCTGTATAAGAATGATACATCTTGTGTTAGACAAAATTCTCAACTGTCTCAATTTCTCAAAATTCTTCTTTAGTAATATTGGTGTTCGTTCGTGAAGGAGAGAACCTTTCCTCTGTTTTATCTCTTTATTTCGTTATGAACTAGTTAAATTCAAATGCTTATGATTGTTTTTCTGAAGCTGCAAACTTATTGTTAGATACTGATGACATTAAGGTATATTTTACATTATATATCACACACATAGTTTCAATGTGGATACATTGTAAACAGTGTTTGCCGACATGTCCATACGTATATAGCACGCACATAGTTTCAATGTGGATACATTGTAAACAGTGTCTGCAGACATGTCCATACTTATATATCACGCAGAAAGTTGCAATACGGATACATTGCTAACAGTGTCTGCAGACATGTTCATAATAAT
>JAWPHD010026324.1:0-13451 GCA_037043455.1 Cyrtodaria siliqua | reverse complement strand
TTAATTTATAAAATCTCAGTCCGGCCGGCCCTCCACATGGGCTTCTCTCTGGATCCGCTACTGATATACACCACCCACACACATAACAATATAATATTTCTTGACTTTTGAATTCCGCATTCCGCATTCCGCATTCCGCATTCCGAATTCCGCATTTAGAAGACGGTAGTAACATAATAATAATAATAATAATAATAATAATGCTACTACTACAACTATATCTACCACCACTACTACTACTACTACTGCAACTACTACTACTACTGCTACTACTACTACTACTTCTACTACTACTACTACTACTACTACTACTAATAATAATAATAATGCTACTACTACTACTACTACTACTACTTCATCTACTACTACTACTGCTTCTACAATACTACTGCTGCTACTACTACTACTACTACTACTACTACTACTACTACTACTACTACTTGTAATATAAAAGTGTATGAATATTGCCATTGACCACGATTGTTGTATTTTATATAAACCCCATAACATTAAGTTAAATTCCCTAAAACCAGAGTATCCGTGTACCCTTTGTATAAATACACCATACACGTATATACTATTATACCCTATAAATATACACAAACTCCTACTTGAATATCTGTTTTTCCTTTGTATATATTCATACTATAAACTTCAATATAAAATATAAGATGTTCAAAAATACTCTTATTTATTATTAGTGCCAATATAAAAAATAAAGCTATTTTTTGCGGTTTTTTTCATTCTCTCTGGGGCGAAGCCATTACCTTCTCTTAAAATCTAAGTGGTGGAAATACGCTTTAATATATATCCGAAAGTTAAAAATAACATAATTAAAAAAGCAAAACATTTTTTAACTCAAGAGTTTCATAGATATGATCCCAGGATCCACATACGCGGATCCAGGATTTTACCTCGAGGCGTGGGGAGATTACAAACATGTAAAATGATTGCCTGTTCGAATCAGGTTTTTAGAAATATAACAGCTCACATTTAGGTTTCATAACTGTGTACAGTTATATAACTTTATTAAGTTACTTATTTGTTTAAATGCCATGGGTTTAACATTAACAGTACATCACTTCGCAGTCAACAGCTCGGTACGGGAAACAAATCACTATTTTGTTTAGGCATAATACCAGATAACTGAATGCAGTTATAACTTTATAACTGCATACAGTTATATAACTGCATCACGTTATTAAGTTAGTCATGGTAGAATTAGTTTGCATTTAATTCTAACACGGCCTCCGCAGTCTTTCATATACACAAAGAAGAGAGACCGATGTATGTTATTCTACGATAAAAAACAGCTGTTCCATTAATTCCCCGCGTATATTTCATCCGTTGGAGGCGCCGCGTTAAATGACGTCCAGGCGCGTAGCTGCCTATACGCGAGTACGCGGCTGAATCCACATGATTCTGACAAAAGCACCTCAGAATGCACCAGATTGCACCATTGTTTTCAACATTTTCCGTGGGGGCATGCCCCCGGACCCCCCTACCACAATTATGAATCCACATGAATAGAGGGCTAGCTACGCCCCTGACGTCACTTGGTAAATATACGTCACGAAGACAAACTCAACATTAATGTTAATGAAATGTTAAAAACAACAAACGTGCCATGCTGCCAAACCGTGCACACACCCGATATAAACCCATCATATGCATCAGTACATATAACATGACTAAGCATCTTGAACAATTTGAGAACTTTTGACGTCATATAGCACAAACTACATGACGTAAGCAATGACAATTGTTTGTGACGTGACTTGAAACAAGTCAATTGCGTGTATAGAAACGTAGAACTTTGCATACGGGGGCGCCCAATGGAACAGCATGTAAACATAGCAGCCTGATAGCCTGATAGCAGCCTGATTACCTTGACCTCCGAGATAATATATAGTGCCCCAACAATAGCGTAAACAATGGGGTTATTGTTGTGTTAGAATCGAAATAATAAATACGTACCTGTATTTTATCGGCGAATAAAATACAGTTAGTCGTTCGGATGCGAGTAGTTAAATCACTCGTGCTAACGCCCTCGTGATTTAATTACTACGCATCCGAACTCCGAACTGTATTTTATTCACTGATAAAACACAGGTACATATTTATTATTTCTTAAATAAAAACAAAATAGCGTAAACAGATAAATTATCAAAAATAAATATCATTAGGATCACGAACATGTAAGATGAATGCCTGTTCGAATCATGTTTTTGAAAAATACAACAACTCAAATTAGATTTCATAACTGTGTACAGTTATATAACTTTATTAAGTTACTTATATTGTAAGTGCCATGGGTTTAACATTAACAGGGCATCACTCGGTAGTCAACATGGTCACTCAGCAGGACCTTTTTTTAAGTAATATAAATTATGTTTATTTGTAGAAAATAATGGCTTCCAGAGATTCACTATTCCCTTCCATATTTTTAAGTAACATAAACAATAACTCAAATAAGTTATCAATGACTGCAGATCGAGGCTCAACCTCAAAACATACCAACTAGACAGGGAACTATTAGTATGATTAGCATATTAGAGTCCTACTCTTCTTTCTGAAAACTGGCTCGTAATAAACTGAGAACTGCCTTGTCGATAAACATGATGAACATAGAACTACAGGTTATGCAGTACGTAGCAATTTAGTAAGCTTGGTGCCCCATCAGCATGCTCAGAAACCAACTCAAGCATGTAACAGGGATGAGGCGTGTACAAGGGATGGTCTTCGCCCTCAATCGTCCCCCTTTATTACTTCTCTATCATTTTGTTTACTATATTGTTATTTTAAAAATCTCCCACACACCACCATCTCATCTCCCTACTCCCGTCATTTCTTATTCCTTGTCTCTGACCCCACCCAATATCCTCTCCCACATGTAGCATATACATTTGGCCATACCTCTCTGTCTACGATATAATTCATCTCATTTCCCATTGAGGTTGCTCTCTCAGTGTAAGTTAGTAAAACTGTTACCATGGATACAGGACATACAAAAAACGTTTTTCACACATTTTACTTTCAACTGGTATTTAATATTTAACATCATTTTTATTTATCATGTTTATTTAAACAAATAACATGTTGAACAGCTGTCCCATACAATTTCATTTCCCAAAGTGCACGTACATGTTCATCATATATAAACATGAACGATGACGATGAATATACGAACAAGCCTGCACGAGTTATCTTATCTCATTTTTCAATTTTCCGACATTTAGCAGACAATAACTTACACAAGTTACATTTTTCTTAGACCGACAAACCTTCCAACACGATGCGTAGAAGTTTATCGGCGATGCGTACGAGCATTGTTGGCTAACTTTATCAGGGAAAGGTACAATAAAACAGGGGAAAAATACGGCAGGCGCCGAAAAAAATGGGAAAGGATATAAATATGTGTCTGAAATTACTCAAATTTGATCAATTTTGTGAAAAAAAGCGCATAAAAATCGGAAAATTATCACTCTCCGTCAAGTCAGCTTCCATGCTGTCAATGCTGCTGGTACTTCCCGTCTTGCTACATGCCTTGATCAGTAGCAATGACGTAAACTACCGCGAATTTCATAATAAACAGCGATTTTCCAAGGATGTTCACTGCTACGAAATAATAACGTGTACAAGATATTTGGAGAATAACTTCAATCAGTTACACCCCTGACTGGTAGGTAGGCATTTTTTTTGATTTTTTTTTGGAGCAAGATATTGTGAGATTCTACATGTATTTATCATTTATCTCATAAACCCCATACAAGTTGATGATACAGCTGAAAGTTGCTCTGTGATGTCAGTTTACATCATAGTAAAAGAGCTATATCAATGTTCCACAAAACACCAGCTGCAAATTATAGAAACCTAAAAAAACTAGGTCATGACGTTTCGTATAAAATGCTACAAACCGTTCCATTGACAGGTGACTGTGAAAGCACTCTGCCCCAAAGCATCAGTGCATTTTAACTGATAGGGTCACTGTTGTGTTCGAACAATAAGATCTTGCGTAAGAGGTCAATGACCTTGAAGCTCTACTGATTGATTTTGATTTCAGGAAGTAGTCGCTACAAACTTGTTTTTTGAAAAATTATTTTTAGCCGTGGCGGCCATCTTGAATTTCCGGCCGACCTGAAATTTTGCTAGGATCAATTAGACATCAAGAGCAACATTCCTGTGAAGTTTCATGAAAATCCGTCAAGTAGTTTCAGAGGAGTAGTCGCTACATTTTTTCATTATATAACTCTATGTAAACAAAGAGGGCCGCTGACTGCCATGTTTAACATCGAATCAAAACGATTTTTGACAAGGACCAACATCATGTCATGCTGATCATTTTAGAAAAAGTCCCATATCAATATCACTTATAGTTTTCAGGAAGTAGTCGTACAAACTTGTATTTTAAAAATCTATTTTTAGCTTTGGCAGCCATCTTGGGTTTCACATCAACATGAATTTTTGCTAGGATCAACTAGACTTCATGGGCAACCTTTCTGTAAAGTTTCGCTACAAATAAAAGTTTACGGACAGACAGACAGACGGACGGACGGACGACGGACGCCGCACCACGGCATAAGCTCTGCTGATCTCTGATCAGTCGAGCTAACGAGCATGACGTAATCAATTATAAGATGTCAAATATCAACACATTAATATCTAGTGGTGACAATTTACATCTATTCTTGAATAAACTTCTTCATGTTGAAGTTGGCACTATCTATTTAAGGGGACAAGCCTCTTTTGAATTAATAATTTCAATTAAAAAAGAATTCAAAAACATCAACTTCTACTGCGAAATATTTACTGCACATGCATATGCTCAGTTATATATTAACTAAATTAATCAGACACATGACAGACGTGTGGCGAGAAGCTTGGAAGCTTCCATTTAATTTTTCCTGATACAGTGTACGAAAGCCTAAGGATGCCCACAGACTCCCCTGCGCCACTAAATAGAGATTATTATGTCAGTGCCTTTTACTATCAAGTTTATTAGGCGAGGCTTAGAAAATGAAGAATGGCGAGGCTCTGCCGAGCCATTCTTCGTTTTCGTGCTGAACCTAATAAACTTGATAGTAAAAGGCACTGATATAATATTCTATTTATCATGTAGATTATCCACATTTTATGTATGAATTCCTATTTCTCAGAATGTTACCTTATCGAAGACGCCGCCATGTTGTTGTTTTTTGTTTGTTTTATGACGTCAGGCAACGTTACGTGCAGGACGTCAAATAACGTTACGTACAATAAAACGCCGAGGGATACTGCATTGATTTGCTCTATTGGTCAGTGGCTAATAAAGCAAAATTTATTAGGTCACCCCTTTATTAGGCAGAAAAGTGCATATCTGCATGATAAAATCAAATTTCGGGCATCCACTTCGTTCAAGGTCTGGCTATGCCATTGTATGACTGGGGGAGCACTGTAATGGAGATATGAGAATGAATGCGGAAAAGCGAAAAAAATATTTAAACATACTTCTTCCAAAGCCACAGTCGACTTCAAGAAACACAGACCACTTCTTGCCGTCCTTTAGTGGCTTGGCTATAAGTCCATCTAGACCCTGCTCAGAATCAAACAGCAAATGGAATTCTTCTAGCGTGTTGGCAAGGTGTAGAACTCTCCTGGCAACGCAAACATTATAATTAAAAAAACTAACCTGCCCAATAACCGCAAAATTACACTACGAAACCGTTTATCAAGAAATATAAAAAGATCGGACAGGGAAAGTAGCATTCAAGGAGGACAGTCAACCACAAAACACAGAAACAAACGCGCAATCAGACAAACAAGAAGGCAAAAGTAATAATAAATGGAAACGTCATCACAAACACCAGGTGTTCAGGTCATATAATAATGTATGTGTGCCGATTAAATGTATAGGTTTATTCATGGGTTCTTAAAATACCCGTTACTGAATATGTGTGAAATGAATTATGAGTTGGCAACACTTAATTCAATGCTCCAGTTTGGGGTTTGGCCTGATTGGTTAAAGCCATTAATATTGTGTCTATATAGTGAAATAGTTTGGATTCTCAAAATAATGGAAGTTATACATATATACCTCGTCGTCAGTGGGTTAAGAAACTGTGTACATTTGTTGTAAAATATGCCTGTTGATGGTGGGATAGGGACTTTAAAATCATGAAAGTCTTGAAGTATTCATTTGAATGTGTTTTTCGTCATTTGTAGCACATGTTAGGCCATATATGATGGTCGATTATTTTTTTGTGGTACAGGCATTTTCATTAAAATCATCACCTCATTTTGTTAAATAAATCCAGTTTCATTCTGACTTATAAAGTTAACCTGGTTCCAAATATTTAAAAATATCTAAAACAAAAAATATTTTTAATTGTCTACATTGTACTACCATAGGTTATAATATATTATTGGTGCAATATAATCAATATTTAGTAATATGCAAAAACAACTCAAATAATTGTCGGCGTAATTAACCCTTAACACGCTAAGCACGATTAAAATAGCCTTTGCGTCCATTGTAAATCCAGATCAGCATGCGAGTTACGTAACTCGCAGGCAGATAAGGTTTTACAATGTCTGGCTGCTGATCAATCATTTCCCCCAAAACACCCCTTTGTCACATAAATGGAATGGTCTTGATTCAAAGAAAGAACAGTCCATTATATATATGTAAGGGGTAAAGGGTTAACATACCTAAATCAAACTGATTTGAGAATTCTGAAGATATTTCTTTTTTACCACGTTTTATAATAATTGTTAGTTTTAGAAAATTATTGTGTTAAAAATTAATATGTTTAACAATACAATTCGGAACAATCAAAGAAGGATTCATTTTCAACTCATTCTTGAGGCAAGACATTTTAAAGATGAATGGCCACCATTTTTTTAGTATTATCAATTAACAAATTTAACTCTTAAACATCATATGTACATTTCTTGATAGTCCCAGAGAGAAACATACATTTAAAACCGCTACTAAGTTGTATGTAAAAATAAGTATTATTATTTGCATGACGTAGATACTACTTTTACCACTGTGTAACTGCATGCATGGGGAAATGAGGTAAATCTGAATTGTATAGCTGCACAACTATTGCCAGATAGTTGATAAATACATTTACCTGTGGATTCATTTACCTGTTCAAAGTTTTCTACGCCATCAAATAAAATCTTATTCTCGTTTTTCACAGATATTGTAATGTGTGAATTGTAAATATCTGTTGCTGTGTATTGATTTCGATTTAAATAAACATAAACATGTTCATGAAACAAAACATGGCCGGGGGACTTTTAGGAGGGACAAGGGACAGTGCCTTTATTTTGTATAACGTTAGTACACATAAGAACGCGTGTTGGTTACATATGCACTGCGCACAAATAACATATACAAATAAACATTAGATCATAAAAATAGCTACAGCAGGCAGAAAAATAATTGTATGGTTGTAATATGCATGTTATGCCCTTCATTGGACATTCCAATCCAGCTACCTGTCAAGCACAGCTCTAAAAATGTACGGAAATTCATGTTTGACTAGAAGGTTGTTCCACGGAACACCGTGCCCTACTCTTATTATCGAATAGATTCCTATGGTTCTTCAACGTGCTCGGAGGATAGACCGATACACGGGACCGCCCGGTTTACGTCCCAATCCGACGGACGAGGCTAAGGGAACGTGTCTTGCCCAAGAACACACCGACGAAACTCAGTGGCACCATGGAGGATTGAACCCGGGGCCTCCGGTTACAAATCCGCTGTGCTACCGACTGCGCCACGACAGCCCTCCTCATGAATAATGGAACAGGTTTTTTTTTAAGTGTTAAAGTTTATGAAAAGGTGCATAAATGCCTGCATTGGATAATTAATAAGGAAGAGCTGTATAAAGTTTCATGACCATAGGTCCATCTTTTGCCAAGGTATGAGCTAGGTTAGGCCGCAGGTTAAAGTTTTATGAAAAGGGGCATAACTCTGCCAAAATGGAAGTCATAGTTATTGGACATGTGTAACCTTTGGTTAAGATGAATCGTGTGTAAAGTTTATAGGTAACATACTTTTCAAGTTATGGCCAGTTATGAGCTTGGTTAGGTTGCAGGTCAAAGTTTTATGAAACGAGGCATAACTCTGCCAAAATGAAAGTCAGAGTTATTGGACATGTGTAACAACATTCCTTTGGTTAAAATGAAAAGTGTGTGAAGTTTCATGAACATAGATCAAATACTTTTGAAGTTATGGCCAGTTATAAGCTTGGTTTGGTTGAGATGAAAATTTCATGAAGTTTCATAAACATAGGTCAAATACTTTTCACGTTATGGCCAAGGTTAGGTTACAGGTTAAAGTGTGACGGACGACGGATAAAGTGATCCCTTAGTTACGCAGGTGACGCAAAATTGTTTATGTGTGTGTGTTTCTTTAGTTTACAAACTATTTTTAAAAAGTTGCACATCCTCAACCTTTTCCCTGGAATCTGGAAATAAGTGATTTTTATTGTGTATTTATAGTTGTCATTTGTCAAGTGTTTTTTTAAAGTTGCACATTCCTCCACACCCTTCACCTCAAAAACTGTATCCGCCCCTGGTACTAAAGCTACCAAATGGTTTCATCACATGTTTTAGTACACATATCTTACTTTGATATTTTTGGCGGAACAATTGGACTTGCCCACAGTATGTCGTTGAAACCATTTTCAGCGTAGAACTCAGCCTCGCGGACTGTGGATACGGCAATTTTTCTTTTTGAACCATTGGTCATTAGCTCCCCACCTTCACTGTAATGAAATTAGAACATGGAACATTCGACTGCAATCCAAACAATAACAAGAGCTGTCGGATGAAAGAGCACTCGACTATCAAGGCCTTGTCTATTTTTGGACAACAAAGTTGAAAAAAGACATAATTCTCTTAAAGGGACACTGTCCGTAAGTAAACAGATATGGAGCATAACCAAATAACTGTCTGACTTTTATTCAGTGAAATATATACATGAAAACATGAGCATAGACACTAAGAAGTCTGTAGTAATACATTCGTGAGTTTGAAAAAAAAAAGCTTAAATTATTATTTGTAAATAAAGTGGGACCACCGTATTTACCTTTTCTGCGATCACGTGACTTCCATTAGCGCATTAGGTTTTGACCATAGTATTTAGAGCGTAATGTGTATAGCCCGCTTAGCTCAGTTGGGAGCTAGGTCGACCACTTTAAGTTCACTGTTATTATGCGAGTGTAATTTTAGTTTGGGCTGCGAGTTCAAACGCCCGAAATGGTTTCTCTTTTTTTTTTGTACCGCGATTGAATTCCGTCAAACAATCCTGCTTTAATTAGTAAATATTCAGTAATGTTTGGTGTGTAATGTGTGCGAACATAATTAGTGTGTGTTTTATAAGCTAAAAGTTACGGACAGTGTCCCTTTAAAATTCATAACAGAGTTATAGAACTTTTATGTATTAATACCTCTTATGATAGTGAATACATGTGTAAAGTTTTACTGAATTTTGCTAAGCAGTTTCTAAGATATGAGCTTACTGAAAGGAAGTTTAACCAACGCCAAAAGAGACGCTGACGTGAAAGAATAGCTAAATTACCGCCTCTGGAGTCATTGTTTACCTTGTTTATAACGTCATTTAGCCTCACTCGAGTTGTTCCAACTGAGGCATATATAGAGGATCTTACATGAGTGACTGTAAATTATTGATTTTAATAAACGAGTTGGATAAAATGATAGGATACGCGGCTCTGCATACATATTACCAAGTATCAAAGACAAAGTGAGACAATCACATAACGTTAACTGAGGTTAAGTTACCTAACCATGGTTAAGTTTGGGGGAAAATAATGCAAAATATGACCTTGATCTTGGTAATTTTTGTCATTCAGTGGTGTCCACCAATGCCAACAATACATATGACCAAGTATCAAAGACATAAAGCGAGACAATCACATAACGTTAACTAAGGTTAAGTTACCTCACCAAGGTTAAGTTTGGGGAAAATAACGCAAAATATGACCTTGAACTTGATAACATCTGTCGTTCAGTGATCTCTACCAATGCCAACAATACATATGACCAAGTATCAAACAAAATAATTAAAAGTTATCAGAAAAAGTTAAATGAGGTTAACTTACCTAACCAAACTGATTTTTAGGGTAAATAACGTGAAACATGACCTTTACTTTGGTATTTTTGCCGTTCAGCGATGTCCACCAATGCCAACAATACATATGACCAAGTATCAAAGACATTGCGGGGTAGGGGAGGGCAACATATATGTGTAAGAAGCTATGTGTAAGAATTTGGGGGAGTGGGGGCATGGTGCAACATATATGTATAAGAAGCTATGTGTAAGAATTGACCAAAACAACACATATGTAAAAAAAATAAAAAATTATAAATCTAGTTCTGAGTGTGGGTTGGGGTTGGGGGAGAGGCAGGGGTCGGGGTGGGTTTGGGGTACAGGTGGGGAGGGGAGGGCAACATATATATAAGAAGCTATGTAAGAATTGACCAAAACAACACAGAAATATGTAAAAAAAATCTAGTTTCGAGTGGGGGTGGTTGGGGGAGGGTGGGGGAGAAATCCTTCACGAGATGGTAGACGTGTTGTTCTTTTAACGAACGAGCGTATGCGAGTAAGTGAAAAAACAACAACACGACTACCATCGCTTGAAGGATTTCTCTGTAATTGACCCCAGCAGTTAAATAATCTATTTATTACATTTTCAATTAGTTTATGTAGATAATTTTAACCTAAATTACTGGCTTTATTGATCGGTTTCGGCGTATGACGTCGACGTCAGCAACACTTTACTGGCGTCATAAAACGTCACAGTTAGTTATTTTTGTGTTCAGAGTTATTTATTGATTATGAATATTCTTTCACTGAGAAATATTAAACTTTCACTCACAGAAATGTAATAAAATATATTATTACATTGTTTTGTGAGTCTTCATATGTGGTCGTAACTCCACCCCCATCTGCTGGCATCTGTCAATCATCCTTTGGCAGTTCCTCTTCACGATGTCAATATCAACCAGGAAACATGGCGTCTCAAGCTCTTGAATCATCTTTGGTAACTCTGGCTCCATGGTCTCACACTATCAGACTAAAATATCAATCTTTACACACTTTCAGTTTAAGATCACTTAGAGATTTTATAAAAATACTATTTGTCTATTTTTTTACTCAATACTTTTAAAACTTAATAAACTAATTTAAATATGTATTTGTTGATATCAGGTACAGAACAGGTAGAAAATAATATAATGTGAAAAAAAATCAATAAAAAAAAATTCATTTTTTCTTTTGGCATAAAATGTTTAGGGACCCGGTCCCTAAAAACGATGTTGGTCGGGAAACCGGAAGTCTGGAACTACACATATAAATTTATTTGGCATCATTGTTTTTGAGTTGTGGTTTAGATCAATAGTGGAGTCAATGTACGTGTTTTTTAGATCAATAGTGGACAGATTTTAAAAATGTATGGCCTCCCATCTGGTTTTCAATACGTTTACCGAAACATAAAACTGAGATTGACTAAAGATGAACAGCTGTTTTGATTCCTCATTCTGTTCATTACCTTGGAGATGATATGAAAAGCAACTTGTCTTGGAGCATATCAACAGGGTAGCAGATGTCGCTAAACAGGCGCTTGGTTTTTGTAAAAACAATTTTCAAGTCAAATCTACTAAAGGAAACATGAAATATTGAGTTTTTCAAGATTGCTGTGATCTAGCTGCATCCTTCAAGTTAGACCTTAAGTGCATATGCCTGTCTTTAATTTTATTTACCCTATCATCATGATCATACCGTTTCTTTGTCCTTAGCCTCTTTTTATTTTTACTGTTCCTTGTCAACTATTTTAGTGTCCATGCAATGTCTGTACTGTCATCACCTTGACACCAAGACATTGAGTAAACCTTTAAGATATCGTTATAGCTTTCATTGATATAAACAATCTGGCTAAGTTTGGAAAAGATCGAACAAAAAATGAAGACGCTATGACTAGAATGTTCACAAGACTGAAAATGGCATTTTTCAATAATTCAAGGGCATATAACTCTTGTGTTTTTGGTCCGATATAGCTGGTTTTCGATCTTGTCCGAGCTTTCATTGCTATTAACAATCTGTTCAAGTTTGGTAAAGATCGGACGGAAAATGAAAGCCCTATTGTCTTAACGAGGCAAAATACAGTATTTTTAACTAAATCCATGTATGGTCATGGTGGCCATCTTGGATGTCTCATTGACCTAATTAAAAAAGATTTTGGAATAATTTGATCTCAGTATCATCCACGTGAAATTTGGTCAAAATTGTTCAAGGAGAAGTTGTTTAGCCAAGAGCTAATGGACGAAGGACAAAAAGCGGTCACAATAGCTCAATTTGGCTCAGGTGAGCTAAAAAGCCATGGATTTCAAAGTTATTTAGTGGAATATATATTTCTATATAAGGTCATGGTGACCTTGACCTTTGGCCTACTGACCCCAAATAAATAAGGTTCTTTCTCTCACTAAAGTCAATGTGCCTATGAAGTTTCATGAGTGCGATTGTTATGATTTCGAAGTTATCACGCGGAATGCCTATTTCCATACAAGGCCATGGCGACCATTGACCAACTGACTCAAAATCAATAGCGTTCCTCCTCTTACCAATGGCAATGTACCTATTAAGTTGTATGAGTGAAGGTATTACTGTTTTAAAGTTATTTCCATATAAGGTCACTGTGTTTTGTTTGTATGCTTTTTTACGTCATTTTCAACACATGTAAGGTTATATATGACGGTCGATTTTTTTGTGGTGGAGGAAGTCCACCCACTTTTCCTGGGTAGAACCAGTACTGTACACCTCCCGCCATCCGTAAGAATCTTGACCTTTGACTACTGGACCCAAAACCAAGAGGGTTACTCCTCTCACCTAGGGCAATGTACCTATTTAGTTTTATGAGTGTAGGCATTATGGTTTTGAAGTTATTGTGCGAAATACATATTTCCATATAAGGTCACTGTCACCTTGATCTTTGACCAAAAACAATAGGGTACCTCCTTCCACCTAGGGCACTGTATCTATAGAGTCAGAGTTTTATGAGTGTAGGTGTTACGGTTTTGAAGTTATGGACCCAAAACCAAGAGGGTTACTCCTCTCACCTCGGGCAATATACCTATTTAGTTTTATGAGAGTAGGCATTATGGTTTTGAAGTTATTGTGGGGAATGCATATTTCCATATAAGGTCACTGTGACCTTGACCTTTGACCAAAAACAATAGGGTACCTCCTTCCACCTAGGGAAATGTATCTATAGAGTCTGAGTTTTATGAGTGTAGGTGTTACATATATACGGTCACTGTGACCTTTACCTTTGACCTCACCTAGGGTAATTGCCTTTGAATCTTCATGAGGTTGGATCTCATACTAATCCAAGCCCTTCTCTGACCTATTTTAGCAATTTGATATTTTCTTTTGGGCT
>JAWPHD010026323.1:0-13459 GCA_037043455.1 Cyrtodaria siliqua | reverse complement strand
CTCCAATAATATTGAAATATGCCGAACAAGTTCGGTGTTTACAGTTGTATAAATTCAAGATACATTTGAGTGTGACCTAATTCTTTGCAATTCAATAGTTCAGTAAATAACTTTCTATTATTGAAATATGTTAAAGCATGTTAAAAGGTTCTGCGTATGTTCCGTTTAAATTACAATTGATGGTGCGACATGTCCATTGTCTTATAGTTATATTCAGTCTGAATTCATTAGATTATTTTCCACTTTTTTAATGTTTATTGTCAATATGACGCGAGTAATAGATAGTGATCACGAACCACTAGAAATGTATTGGCAACAGGAATTGGTCCCTCACAAAACAGGATAGATTAACATTTGTATTGACAGTCAAAGGCAAATAGCACAACATAACAATAAATACAATGTTTACATAAAGACTTTTAAAATTAATATTTAAAGTTCAACATATTTTCAAAAACTTACCCGGAAAAAACGTTTTCCTGATCAAAAATGCATAATTAACATGTAGTCATTTAATGCTCAAAGAAGCGTCTGGAGTCTCAAATAAATAATCATAATTGATCGCTGGAGCAGGTATTGGAGGTGAACGGAATACGAGCCAGACTCGATAAAATCAGTTCAGGCCATCACAAGCCGGTAATTAATCGAGAATACGTAGGCCGATGATCATCATATTAGACAGCCAAAAGAACGCTGAAATAGCAAAAGAATGAGAGAGAAACAACTCTACAAACAATAAGATTAAAATTTAAACTGCGTTTTGTTCGTTCATTTATTTGTGTTATTTTTGTTTTATAAAATACGGTGAGAGTTTAATATCCTTTATTTAAAAAAGAGATAAAATCCAACTGAAATTGCTTGTGTATTTCAAGTGAAACGTTGCTATATTCAATACTTGCTCATTTATATTGTATATTGGCTCATTCATATTCTATATTTTGTCATTTATATTCTATTATTGATCATTTATATTCTATATTACTATTTGTATTGTATATATTTTCATTTATATTCTATATTTTGATATTTATATTCTATAACTGACATATTTATATTGTATATTTTGTCATGCATTATTTTTGATCATTTATATTCTATATTTACTATTTGTATTCTATACATGTTCATTTATATTCTATAATCTGTTCATTCATATGCAATAAAGTATATTTATATTCAATTCAATGTTTTATATATATGTGCAATGTTTTATATAGATGTGTTATATTTTCTGTGTATATTGTATAATTGTCCATATATGTGCTATATTTTGCTATTTACATGATTTATATTCAATACGTTAGTTAATTTATATTGTATAATTGCATGCTGGGTAAACTCATAATAACACGAATACTATTGCGTATTACCACGACCTGGGTGTTGGCGTCGTGTGGTAAGACGATGATGATGGTGGTTGTGAAGACGATGATGTCACTGATGATGATTTTGCCGCTGATTATACTGATGATATTGGTAGTTGTGGTGGTGAAAATGTTGACTGAGGTGATGATGATTATGTTAGTGATAAAGCCGATGATGATAATAATGATAATAATGAGTATTACGATGATGATTATGATGCTTGTGATTGTGAAAATGCTGCTGCTGATGATGATGCTTTGGTTGGGACGATACTGCGGATGATGGTTGCGGTGGGGGTAGTGGTTATGATCCTGCTGATGCTGATGTTTATGATATTGACGATGATAATGGAACTGGTGGTTGTTGTGATGTTGACGATGATTATGTATATTGTGGTGGTCGTTGGTAGTTATTATGCTGCTGCTTCCTTTGCTGATGCTGCTGTTACTGATGATGATGATGTTGATGTTCCTGCTGATTATATTGATGCAAATGATAGTGGTGTGGTGGTGGTTTTGGTGGTGGATTTGTTATGATGATAATGATGAAGGTGATTGGTGTAGTGATGGCGATGATGATGTCTCTGATGCTGTTGGTGCTAGTGGTGATAATTATGCTGTTGGTGAAACTTATTGATGATGAGGATGATAAAGATGACCAGAACCACCAGTTCCATCAGCATCATCATTGCCATCCACCACCACCACCGCCACTACCGGCAGCAGCAGCACCCCCACCACCACCAGCATCAATCATCAGTATAATCAGCGATACAATCATCATCAGTGGCATCACCACCATCACCACAATCATAACCGCCATCATCATCGCCAAAATCATCATACTTAAAACTCATTATCACCTCATCGCGCCAACACACATGCCGTGACGGTGGTATTGCGCATTTCCACCAACAGCATTCTCACAATCACAAGCATAATAATCGTCATCATAATACTCATTAGTATCATTGGCTTTATCATTAACATAATCATCATCACCTCAATCAACATTTCCATTACCACAACTATCAATATCATCAGTATATTCAGCGGCAAAATCATCATCAGTGACATCATCATCACCATCACCACCAACATATCATCATCGCCATCACAACCACCACCATCATCGTAAAAATCATCATACTTTACCACACGAAGCCAACACCCGGGCCGTGGCAATGCGCAATAGTATTCGTGTTATTAATAACCATTCCATTTGACAGAGTTTACCCAGCATGCAATTATACAACATAAATGAACTAACGTATTGAATATAAATAGCAAAATATAGAACATATATATACAAGTATACAATATACACAGAAATTATAACACATATATATGAAGCATTGCACATATATATAAAACATTGAATATAAATATGCTTTATTGCATATGAATGAACAGATTATAGAATATAAATGAACATGTATAGAATACAAATAGTAAATATAGAATATAAATGATCAATTATAATGAATGACAAAATATACAATATAAATATGTCAGTTTATTTTATATAAATATAAAATATAGAATATAAATGAAAATGTATACAATACAAATAGTAATATAGAATATAAATGATCAATAATAGAATATAATGACAAAATATAGAATATGATTGAGTCAATATACAATATAAATGAGCAAGTATTGAATATTGCAACGTTTCACTTGCCATACTTGTGTGTGTGTATATATATGACAAAAAATATTAAAACATGGGCGATGCGTTCTTGCCCGTCATATCGGCCGTCGACCAATATCGGGCCGAAATGACGGACAAAAACGCATCACCCATATATATGTAAGTAATATGAGACGCGTAACTATGCTAATTGTATATGTTAAATAAGGAGACGCAATCAACCTATAAGTATATATGTACCTAAATTATAGCCTAAATGTGTTCATGGACGATTTACGTGTGTATTGATTATTCCATCATTTAAAATACAGGTATGAGGAGTTGACGATGTAATGTATACATGATTGTATAAAATGATCAGGAACACCATAGCACCATAGTTTGTAAGTTATTTGAAGAAGACTAATGGATTGCTATTGAGTCATTCATATTTAAAGCTGTCATGTATCTTTAAATGTAGTTAATGATGAGCATTGTATTTTAAATATCTTTTGAATTACAATATGATCATTGGCATTTTATTAAATGTTATGGTAACTGGCATTACAATATATTGTAAAGCACTATATTGTATTTCACTGTATTGTAATTCATTGTATTGTAAACTGTGTTGTGGGAGAAAGTATATTCGATTAGATGTTAAGTGAGACAGTAATATGATGTATTGTTGAATGCATATATTGATTGTAATTTTAATATATTTCAGTGGTTATCGATTGAATTAATCACTTGATTGATTAAATAATGAAACATATGAAGAAGTGTTTTGCCTGTAACTACAGGTCCCTAACATAAACCTGTTACATAACAATTTGCGTAGTGATTTGTGTTTTATTGAAACATTATAACTGCTAATGACATGCATATAGAAACGGCGACTTTATTAGCAACAACCATAGCGTTTTTTAAATTAGCATCGAAGGCTAAAGCTTTAAACATGTAAATATGAGAAGAATAAAAAAATAGAAATCACAGCACCAACATGCAATGTCAACGTAGATCGACATTGTACCACAAACAAAGACCAAATTAACTAATAGATACAACGAGTTTTGAAGACTGGGTTACCGACTTCGGTCAGTTGGCGATTGACATCATAACGTACCAAATTAATTGAATTGTATGTCTTGTTATATTCCTCCATGACGGTGACGGACAACACATGACCTGTGACAAAAATATTAGAGGGGAAATAAAGGCGACGGATAGAAGGAGCACGCTCAGTGTGGTAACGCGGTTTAGGTGGGAGATACAGAGAGAACATTGAAAAAAACTTATTTGGGACATCTGGCAGACATAAACCTTGAGAACGATTAGCATACATTTAATCAGAAAAATGAAAATGGAATAATTAGAGGTTAATACTTATTTATTTCCATTAGATTTAAACACATGAAATACAATTCAAGCTCTCCACATGTCATTCCATTACGTGCAATGAAATACCTTCTTTAAAGTATTCTTATAAAAAAATATACAGACATTAAACGTGCAAAGTGATACAGATTTTGGAACACTTTCTTTTCACACAATTTACACACTTGTAAACCTGTGTTTTGCATTCATCAACAGGATAAATATTAGCAACCATAGTTGGAAAGAAAGGGTTGTCAATGTTCAGTATGTCATCCAGATACCGAGAGGTGTCATTAAAAGCTTCAATAACATCTGCCTGGGTATCTGGTGAAAGACTCAACATGAAATCCCTTTCATAGCAAAATAAAAACAAATCTGCGACAGGTGGTGCACGGTTCTTAACTATAGGGATACCCACAATTTGTCTATAAACGGTGGTACCATACCTGACGAAAATATTATCTAGTCTACCAGATTGTGTCTGGTATTGTGACTCAGATGTTGGCGAACTTTGGGTAATGGTGTAACTGAGACATTTGACTGTTGGTTAGCGTCCTAATTTAACTGAGGTTCTGGGAGGGGTTTTACATATTCACTGTCAGAACAGGCTTTGTCAATTACCTGCAGATCTGGGTCTAATGAATATTGAGGTTTTTCATTTGATTTCATGAGGTGATGGTTATTTTTCTACGGTAACATGTACCATGTTTTGACCGAGTATGATGTCTCATTGTGTTTTTGAGTAACAATCGCAGGCTTCCACAACTTGTTTTGTTGTTGAATCCTAACAGGCTCCCATATTTCAAAAAGATTCAGTGACCTTGTTTTCCTATCAAAATATGTTTGTCCCTTCATTTTTAGCTGAGTGCATGCTTTTGCGGGCTTGTGCATGATTAGGTGTGTTGGGGACAAGTTTCTTAAGAAGTGTAGGCATAACTGATCATTAGTAACTGTGCAGGCGAATAGCCACACTCTACTGGGGTAGAGCGATATTCCAAGATCCCTATAGGAGCTTCTATCCCATCAGCTTTTGCTTTTGACAAGATTCTATTGACAAGTTTGGATCATATTTTCTACCAGTCCATTACTTTGACTATTGTAAGGGATAGTACAGACATGGTTGAAATCCCATTTTGTTGCAAATTTCTCAAATTCCTGAGATGAATAGCATGGCCCACCATCTGATATGCTGACAAAAGCTATACCCTTCATCATCTTGATCATGGTGCTACGTTTTGCATTTGAACGTTGCTTAACTTCAAAATAGCGACTAAAATAGTCGACTACTATTAGGTAATATTTCCAATCCAAGTAAACAAATCAGTTGCTACTATTTACCAGGGGTATTCTGGTATATCATGATGTGGTATGAGTGGTTCTTTGAAACTTGAATTCCTTCGTTCCAAACAGATAGGACATTTTGAAACCATATCGGTTATTTCTGATGGCATTCTGGGCCACAACATCAAATCACGGGCTCTTCTGAGACGCTTTTCAGTTCCCATGTGTCCAGAATGTATAGTTTCATACATGATTGACCTGAGAGCCTGGGGTATAACACTTTTCTCACCCTTTAGTATCAAACCGTCAGCATATGACAGTTCATCACGGTAATTCCAAAATGCTGCATATGGTGAAGGGCAATTAGATTTAATGTCAGGCCACCCTTGCTGTATAACCTCTTTAAGTAAGCGCATGTGCGGATCTGTTTTGACTTGTCAATCTCTTAACTTACAGTCAGTAATAGGAAGTATTGACAGTACTGTGTGTACTTGTATGTACATGCCTTCTGATATATGTCGGGTAGTGACTTCCTTGACAGTGTGTCAGCCACGGGAATCTGTTTACTACTTACATGTTTACTACTACATATACGTAATGATGGAATCGTTTGCATCCAAAGAGAATGTTAAACATTTCCTTTTCAATCTGTGCATACTTTATTTCAGTCGTTGTAAGAGACTACGAAGCAAATGCAATATGTCTGCCTTTGAGTGTGACTCCTAAACCAAATTTTGAGGCATGAACTTGCACCGTAAATGGCTTCTTGTTGTCATAGTATGCTAACAGGTGTGTCAGTGACTATTTCCTTAACCCTTTGAAATGCTTCGGCTTGGGGCTTATCCCATGAAAATGAAACATTGTTTGCTTATAACTGGCGCATGGGGCTAGTTACCTCTGCTAGGTTTGGGGCAAATTTCGACAGATATTGTACCATGCCAAGGATAGTTTCGAGCCCTGCTCGGGTTTGAGGAGGGTCCATGTCTATAATTGCAGATACCTTTGGAGGATCTGGTTTAAGTCCTTGAGACGTCAAAATGTGTCCAAAGTACTGTACGTCAGTGACACCTACTTCTAACTTATCCGCATTTAACCTGATGCCCCTTTCTCTGGATCGGTTCAGTACATGACGTAGATGTCTTATGTTCTTCTCTCGTTTTCCTAACAAGGCTGTCGTCAACTATGGTAATAATACAGTCTAACCCCTCTTAAGTTTCATCGATTACCCTTAGAAACTCGTCTTGGCTCGCACTAAGCCCAAATGGTAGTCTTAAGTAACGAAATCGACCAAACGGGGTATTAAAAGTCGTTAGAAAGGATGATTCCTTATCGAGTTTCATTGCCCGGTAACCTGACTTAGCGTCAAGTTTATATCTTCAAAGGTTCTCATAGGATAACGTGGACTAGAGATAGCATTGTGCTCCCCGGATTTTCTCAACAACTACCATGGAATTAACCCACTCAGTAGATTCGGTGACCTTCTCAATAGCATCAATAGATTCCATACGATCAAACTATTTTTTGAGTTGTGCATATATTGTCACTGGGACAAGCCTTGGTGGGTGTATTATAGGGGTAGTTTTTGGGTCAATGTGAATTTTACACTCCCCAGCGAACAAATATATGCCTTGAAATAGGTAATCGTATTCCTCAAGTACAGTCGCCTTGTCAAGAACGGTCTTGGGTTTTATGTTTGTGTTTAAAGAGTATACAAGCTTTAGCAAGTCTAAGTCCATGCTTGATTGAAACCCTAAAATGGCTGATGAATGAGTCTCTACAATATAGAATCCTAATGTGTGTGCTTGCATGCGGTTGCATGGAAGTGTACAATAACCGATTGTCTCCAATGTACCTCCATTATAGTCTGACAGTTCTCGGGGTGGCTTCTCAAGGGGGTGATACAATTTAAGTTTATTAAACAAGTGTTTAGGTATAATATTGACTTGACTACCGTATCAATCTTAAACTTAATTTGGAAGGAAGCGGGACCTACCTTTACCTCAGTGAAATCCTGGTCGTTCTTAACATTTGAGTGCACAATATCCATACAATAATTATCCTCTTTATTATTGCTTTGGAAATCATAACTAATTTCCTGACCGGCATATTTTAGCAAAATGGTTGAATTTATGGCACTTGTCACAACGTTTTCCTTTTGCTGGGCAATTTTCACTTTCGAAATGTATGTATCCACAGTTCCCACAAATCTCGTTGCTCCTTTTCGGTTGCGGTTGCAAATTATGATGTCCTCTGTTGGCGACTCTTGTTTGGTAGTTCCGTCGAGCATCTTGCTGACCTCCATTGAACCCTTCTGCTCTCCCGGTAGGTTGACTTCTACCCGATCCTTTGATCGGACTGTGTTGACAATATGTGTCCGACTGTCTTCGTTTTGAGATGCTGACATGGATCTTTGTTGTTCTTGAGATTACTCAACATTTTGAGCAATTTGGACGATATTGTCCAGTGTCAATGTTTCACCTTGATTTATCAGCTTCGCTCTTATATTATCTGATGACGTGCCGAAAACGATGCGGTCGCGTATCATTACCTCCTAGTCCGTAAAATTACAGTCTTTCGCTCCACCCTTAGCTTTGTTACAAATTGCTCAATAGAGTCTGATCCTTGCGTAATGTTGTTGAATTCAAATCTGGAAAATATTTGGTTTAGTTTTGGTTGCCCGTATGTCTTGTACTTCTTGTAAAATATGTTGAACGTTTTGGCATCTTCCGATGAAATATCTGTTTAAGTTTGATGGACGTCACGCCCCTTTTCCCCGAACCTGAGAAGAACATAAGACACTTTTTTCTTCCGACCTCGCTTTCAGCGGTCCAGAGAATTCAAGCTCGCTGTGACGTTTAAATTTGACCCAGGCTTGGAGAAGATTTGTACTCTCTCAGTCCATCTTTGGACACGAAACACCAAACAGATCCATTTTGAATGTATTAATTCAACAATTAAACTTATAAATTCCAAGTTCAAAATTGTGTCCAATATTCCAAATTAATGTTTACTTCTGACACCATGATACATGGGCTATAAGAACGACATTTGACTATATGCTCTATCTAATATTTAATACATTTTAATCAAAGCTATGAATGATACAGACTGCCTCTGCAGTGAATAGACAAAACATATATACAGAGAATGCGCAGGTACTCAGTGAGTCATGCTTAACACATGTGTGCTGTAGAGAGTATATCACATATCATAACACTATAAGCGTACGTATTTTTATGTGTACCCTATCATTTAACTGAAATGGTGGGTTCTGAATCATTTTTTTTATTTTTAGTAAAAGCATACGAAATACAATCTCTTAAATACAAACTATAGGAATGAGTGTAAAGTCTGGTGCATCCGAACTTCGCAGTGACCATAAGCCTAGTAGCCTAGTAGTGGCCTAATAGCTTGACCAGAGTACCATGCAGTACTATAAAGAGACTGTTTTACAATAATATCAAACAAAATATGAAACTATCAGCAATGTACCAGAACCAGTCCATTCTAAAGGAAACAGAAACTCGGTTGAACAGCGAGAGTCGTCGTAGAAACAGAATGTTTAACGATGTTCCAACAGATAGTATGTCACGACAGATATATAGCGATTCAGTAAGCAGGACATCAACATGGACCAGTCCATTCTAAAGGAAACAGAAACTCAGTTGAACAGCGAGAGTCGTCGTAGAGAAAGAATGTATAACGATGTTCCAACAGATAGTATGTCACGACAGATATATAGCGATTCAGTAAGCGGGACATCAACATAGCTAGTATTTAAATGTTCAACATAGCCTTGTGATATGGCCTATGGTATGCGCAATTACAAGACCTTTAGCCTGATATGTTTATTTTCCACGGTTTTCTAGTTTTTGCGTGATGCTTAGATTTTGATCGAGTTCAGCACTGCCAGGATGTTTTTCATCGCGATACATTTTACGGATAACATCTATTGTGTAGCTATTGCCGGTAGCTGACATTAATTCGGGCTTAACATTTCATAAGAAATGACAAAACAAATAGAATGTGTGTAAAATAGTATTCCCAGGAACTTAAATGTAATGGACATTTGGAAATAAATGAATAAAGTACATAACACGTCACAGTTTCCAGAGAATAAACTACATGAAATATATTCATTATACACGCTCTTTAGGGGCATCATTGAACATGCAACACTATGGGAATACGTGTACTTCTTATTCCAAGTTATAAACGTGAAAAAATACAAATGTTTTCGTTCGTAATTACCTAATTACTTATGTGTGGCAAAGAACCGCATAGATATTGTGCTAACGTAAATGTAAAAAAGGAAACACGTAAAAAGTGTGACATCGGTCGGTATGTCCCTCGCAAACATTCACCTTTGTTTCGCCTGAACGTTTTTAACCTTACCAAGTAGTGTAACTTATAATTTGTTGATTTGCAAGTAATAACACCCTATTCAACGGATTAGATATATACACAGAATTATGTTTATATCTTGGAATATATTTTAACTAAAAATATATGTGAGTTTTAGCTATCACAGATCAGCAGAGCGTATGCCAACGTATGCCATGGTGCGCCAAAGCTAAAACAGACTTTTAAAAAGCAAATTTGTAGCGACTACTTCTTGAAAACTATAACTTTAACATATTGATATGGAACTTTTTCTAAAATGATCAGCATAACATGATGTTGGCCTTTGTCGAAAATCAGTTTGATTCGACGTTAAACATGGCATCCATCAGCCATCGTTTTTTACACAGAGTTATATATAGTAACAACTTGCAGCGACTACTCCTTAATTTTTCGGAGACTACTTCTCAAAACACCACAGCTAAACATAGTTTTTACAAGTACAACTTTGTGGTTACCATGTGTTACTGATTTGGTACCTCTACCAACATGGCTAGCATAGCATGAAGTTGGTCCTAAATATATTTGTTTTTATTTGACATCAAACATGGCCATCAGCGTACATGTTTGTTTACACATAGTAATATATACTGAAAGGAAACGCATAATTGCCTATACCACACTATTATACACACCTAATCCAGATATATTCCAACGTGTTTTGTACAAAATAAAGGCTACAGCTAATTACAAAAAGGATAACTCTGTCATGCAGTAGAACGTTTAATCGAAGTATACTTTGTTACTCGTACACGAAATTCATAAATGTTGAAATTTCGCTTGAAAAAGTCATGCCATTTCAATACTGTGTTTAATGTTAAGAGATTGCAACTTTTAAAGCCTAAGTTTGCTCACCTGGTTGAGCCAAATGCGCTTTCTGTCGATAATGAAACTTTAAAGGGGTGACCATTGGAGTGTTCGGTGCTATTTAAATGAAATATAGGGTCCTATAGAAACCACAGCGTCCGAACGCAATGGCATCTTTCTGAAAGGACAGGCCTAATTTCGCCCTGTACCATTCGATTAGCACTAGTATATTAAACATACAATATATAACGGAAATACCCAGTATGGGTTTCTTTTTCCTTTCATTATAGTTAAAACGTGTGGCAACTACACCTCTGAATCTCGTTGAAGGATGTTCATTAAACTATACAGGAATGTTACTCGTGCTACAAACATGATTTTTATGTGTGAAATATTGAAAATAAAATTGTTTTACCCTGACAACAGCATACATATATATATTTATATGCGAACATTTTGTACCAACTACTTACCAACGGATTCGAACTGGCAGGCCTAGACACCAATATCGACACAGCTCCTCGCCAGATAGCAGTCGCGTTAGCCCACTTACCCACCTAGTCAACCTAAAGATATTGATTTCGGAAACCGGGTGATACTAAGGCTTTATTCTTGAACGCATCGGAATACTGCTATTCAAGAACTTTGTCATTTTTACTTTAATCTTACCTGGAAGTGTTACATGGATGTGTATTGTAATAAAACAGTATCAAATTTGGAAAACGTTATTATTGTTTACTTCAAATACAAGTATGGACTACCCAGCACTTTAATATAACAAAGAATGTACAACCACAACAAATGCACTGTCGATATAGGGAGCAAATATATGTTGATATACGAAACACACAATACCTTGCGGAAGAATGAACGGGGAGATGCCTTTTTAGCTCACCTAACGACCATGGGTACCTCATAATTGGGTATCTGTCAACGTGCACATGTATAAACATAAAATGAGTAGATCATTACGGATAATTCCCCACAAGGACATTCACATATATTTCCAAGGGCTTCAACTCAACAATATCATCATGGCTAATTCACTAGATTGTTTCAACTGACATAACAACACTGTACATCTTAGTTCATCATTTCACGGACATATACTACGGAACGATGTTTAAACCGGCTGTAGTCAGCGCTATAATACTGCATGATCATGGGCACATTTTACTGTAAAGGACACATCATTATTCGAAGTTATTATCAACAACATCATCATGGATTTCCCCGAAACAACATGTTACCAACCAATGACGTCAGTAGGTACACGTTCAAGTGTTTTTGTTCTTGGACATATTCATGGAAGTTTCCGAAGTTCAAGTGAAACTGTGAATTTTATTTCAAGTCATTACAATAGGTCAATATCTTTTGATAATTGTAACACTAGATTGCAATCGAGACTCCTTCATAATGTAGTGTATAGAAATAATTTGAAAATGTTTGTAGGAACTGATCACTCCTTAAATATACATTCTGTAATTCTGTATAGGTCAATATGAAATATATTGTATGTAATAATGTTTTTCGCAAATATGCATGACTTTATCGTTACAATTTATCAACATGCCTAACAAAATTGGACTCTTCAACATTTCGCTCGTTTGCATATTTCTTTGAAAACAAAACACAGTTTGTTTAACATAGATACGGACTTGGAGACTTTCATTCAGGACAGGCTTGGATAACGTTTGAGATGTGAGACTTTAAAGACACTTCAGATATAGCATAAATGCAAACGTCGTTTTAACAGTCTGGATTATGAAGAGTTAATTGTCAAGTTTTCGTGTGCCTATTTTCATTTATTCTTCATTCGTGCTTAAATTATTTTAATCGATTTATGCTTTATTTATTATGCATCGTGTGTATTTGTTTACTTCATATTTACAATCTTGATCTTGGGAACCGTTGCAGTTATATGTTATAATACCAGGAGCATCGCTCAGTCTGATTATAACGCTCACAGTAACTTAGTTGGTGCGTTACCTGTGTTTCTTTGGATAAGGTCCAGTGCGAGCCGTTATCTTATTAATTCATACATATCAATTGTAATTGAGGTAAAATGAAATTCATTACCAGAACACTCATTAAGGTTAAAATAATTGATTTTATAATTTACGTGTTCATCCTATATAGGCCCATCTTATGTTCAACAGTTCATTTTAATTCATAAGTATCTTGTGCATGTCTGTTGTGCGTTAATGTATCTTTATACTTATTTTTTATTGTTCACTTACTTATGGAACGCTTTGACTGTCTTATGATGTTGTTGAGTAATATAGTCAGTGCATTTCCCTTTATATGTGGTAGATCTTGCATGATATGCAGTGCATTTTTAATTATTTGTGGTAAATAAATATGTATATGTGGTAGAAATGAATTTATATGCAGTTATGCGATATATAAGTCATAATTGTATTCATATTATTTGCAGTAGATTATCTATTATATGAGGTTCTTTGAACATTATATTAAGTAGGTTTGTATTTATATGCAGTGCTTCTGTTGACTTTATATGAGGTATATAGTTTAATATACGTGGTGGATACGTCTTTATATTCGGTGGTTTCAATTGCATTATATTCGGTAC